>VOSG01000083.1:12909-56151 GCA_009761265.1 Halicephalobus sp. NKZ332
CTCGATCTGGAAAAAAGAAGTTTTCTGATGACATCGAAGCTCAAAATGAATACGTAGACTCCTGCTTGGACAACTTGATCCTCGTCCAGAACCACGACGAAGCGAACTTGGAGGAAGCCGACCTCTTCATCGAGGCCATCGTCGAGAACCTCAAGGTGAAGCAGAAACTTCTTTCTGAAATCCAAGACAAGATTTCTGACACCTGCGTTGTCGCCACAAACACTTCCTCTTTCCTCCTGGAAGATGTTGCGGACAAATTCTCAAAGAAGTCGCACTTTGCTGGACTTCACTTCTTCAACCCGGTCCCGGCGATGAAGTTGGTCGAAGTCGTGCAAGGATCTCAGACGACAGAGATGGTCACGAACACTCTCTTGAATTTCTGCAAGAGACTGGGAAAGACTCCAGTGAAATCCAGAGACACCCCCGGCTTCATCGTGAACAGACTTCTGATTCCATATTTGTTGGAATCTATGAGGATGGCGGAGAGAAAGGATGCCAGTGTGGAGGACATCGACACGGCCATGAAGATGGGCACAGGATACCCTATGGGTCCCTTCGAGCTTTTGGATTACATCGGACTGGATACTATGAAATTCATCGTCGACGGCTGGCATCAGAGGTACCCTGACGATCCTCGGTTCGTTCCTTGCGAGACCTTGGATAAGTTCGTTCAGGAGGGGAAATTGGGAAGAAAAACAGGGCAGGGATTCCATGTATACAATGCTTGATTTTGAATTTGCAATAACGAATACGTGTACTGTGATATTGAAATTTGAAAATAAAAAGTAGACATTTAAAATTGTTGACAAACATAGCAAAAGTGATTTCAACTAAACGACTAGTTCAAGTTTCATGAAGTGGAAGGTTCTAGGAATCTGTGTCGAGATAATTTCGGAGTAACAACCAAAGTGGTTTTTTGTCTTAGCAACGATATAGAAAAAAACAAAGATGCTAATGTCCACCTTGCAAAAAATGAAAGGAGCGGTCCCGACTAGAAAACTTGCTCGTTCTTCGCAAATGGAAGAATGGCGGCAATGTTTGTCTCTAATTCCACTTGTTTTCTACTTTCTGAAACTCCTGTCCGTGTAATTTTCATCTAATTCACTCTAATACTTGTCTTCGACGAATATGGCTCCGAATTCTGTGAAGTTAAACAGTAATCTACGACGGAAAATTCGTTTTTTTCAGAAATCAGGAGACGAGAATGTTTGACTCTAATTTCGTTTTTTTGTTTTCCAGGAATCCTGTTTGTGTGATTTTCATGGAATCCATATTAATGCTTGGTTTCTGTAAATAAAATTGTGACTAAAGTGGAGTTGGTTTATATAAATAGATTTCCCCCGAGTACACGCGATTTTTGGTTTTTCCGTTTTTTGCTTCATATATCGAGCCTTTAAAATGCACTTCCTTTCCAGCGGTAATGAGTCGTGATAGAAGCCGAAGTAGGAGTAGAAGTCCACGACGGAGTTCATCGAGGTTAGTTTCATCGTTTTTGAATCAACTGAATTCGCAAGTTTAGGGATTCCCGTTCCCCAGACCCTCGGATGCGAGAGTACCGAGAACTCCGCCGTGAAGTCAAGGACGACCCATACAAATTCGAGAGCTGGACGAAGTTGATCACGTTGTCGGAGGAAATGGATGACGTCAAGCTCGCGAGAGAAGTCTACGAGCCTTTCCTCGGCAAGTTCCCATATTGCTACGGATACTGGCGGAAATACGCCGACTTTGAGCTCCGACACCACAGTTTCGACAGAGCCGCAGAAGTCTACGAACGAGGTGTAACTGAAACCCCGCTTTCTGTTGATTTGTGGCTTAGTTATTTTGATTTTTTGAAAGATATAGCTTCTAATGCAAACAAGAAGATGAATTTGGTCAAAAAAATGAGACAGTGGGTTTTTGTTTTTACTTTTGCGTAGCTTTTGTGCTTTTCTAGTTCTTTCCTGAGAGCGGTACAGGGCTGTGGCCGGGACTTTCGTTCGGACGCCATCTGGAGCAAGTTCGTCGACTTCGAGATCGAGCACCACGAGTACCAGAGGGCCATGGCCTTGTTCGACTTGATATTCACCACGATGACGCTTTCGTATGCCTCTCATTGGGACAAGTTCGTCGAATTCATCCAGAACAGAGAACCCGATGAAATTCTAACTGCGGAGGAGTACGAGGACGTCACGAAGGAGTTGCTTGCAGATAGGTTGGCGAACCATGATGGACCTCTCTTTACTGTGGAGGAGTACGAGAAACAGGTATTAGATGAGGAAGGGAATATTAACACTGTCGCTATGAAGAGGAAAAGGCATTCTGAAACAGCACTACAAGCTTACAGAGAAACGATCACTGAAAGACGTCGAAAAACATTCCAGAATAATGAACGGGAGGTGAGGAAAAGATGGGCATTCGAGAGCGCGGTGAGTTCGTTGTGGGTTCTTCCGGATAATTTTGTCTGCTTTAGATCAAACGTCCGTATTTCCATGTGAAAGCGCTCGATCGAGAACAACTCAGGAACTGGCACAACTACGTTGACTTCGAAATCGCGCAACCAGAGACAAAGCAATCGAAGAAACGAATTGAAACTCTTTTTGAGAGATGTTTAGTTGCATGTGCTATTTATGAAGAAATGTGGATCAAGGTTGGTTCTGTGTTTTGGATTTGTGAACGTTTTGGTTTTTCAGTATGCAAGTTACTTGGACTCCACCGGAGAGACAACTCAAGCAAAGAAAATATATAAGAGAGCAACAGATACCCATTGTCCCAAAAAACCAGCCATTTTCCTGGCGTACTCGGCATTTGAAGAAAAACACGGTAAATTCTTGTTGCATCTCCTGCGAAAAGAAGTCATTTATAATATGAATTCTGAGATTAGGAGTTTTTATTATTTAGTAGGAGATTTTTATATATTTGAGGATGAATTGTTTGAGAAAAATCAAGTCGAGAACTGGAATTTTTAGGGGACTCGGATTCGGCTGATCGGATTTTGTCTGATTTTTCTCGTCGATGCCCCGGATACGTGTCGATTGAGCTGAGGAGGATCAACATTGCCAGAAGAAGGATCCAGAAGGCCAAGGCGGATAAAGGTGATTACGGCGAGGTCATATCCAAGTACGAGAAGTTCATGAAAGATGTGGATTGTCCGAACCGTCTTTACTCGTTCTATGCTATGAAACTGGCTAGAATGCACCTAAAAGTTTGTTTTTTGTCTGAAGATACTAAATCTGTGTTACATTGTGCTTTATTAGTTTATTTCTTGTTTAAAAGACGTTTTTATTCATTTTTTCAGGTTAGACACGATAGAAAGTTGGCGGATAAGGTTTTGAAGGAAGCGATATCAAGGGATAAGGGAAATGTGAAACTTTATTTTGCTTTAATTGATGTTCATAACAGCTCTTCTCATTTTAAAGAAAGTGATGTTATCGAAGCATTTGATTTTGCGATTAAGGCTAAAGATTTAACATTAGAAGATAGATATAATTTCTCCTTGAAGAAAATGGACTTCTTGGAGGAACTAGGATGTGATCCGGCCAAGTTGAATGAGGCTTTTGCTGTTCATCTAGCTCTGGAATGTCAGCTCCCGATTCCTCCCCCGAGTATTCACCAAGGAAAACGGTTATATTCTGGAAAGGAGTAAGTTTACCGTCACGGGTCAATTGATATTAAGTTTGCTATCATAGTTTGGACAGAACCAAGTTTACCGTCATGGTTCAAATAAGGCCAAGTTTGCCGTAGTAGTTTGAATGATACTAAGTTTGCCGTCATGGTTCGAGTGATATTAAGTTTGCTCATGGTTCGAATGAGATTAAGAATGACTTTATTTAGTAACAGATCAATTAAAACTGAATCATTTTACGTTTACATGGTTTTGAGAATGAGTTTGAAATTTCATAATTTTCGGTCCTGGAGAATTTTATATTTTTATTCCGAGATAATCTTAGAAACATGTTTCTTTTTCATTTTCATAAAATTTTTTGAGTGCGGTTTTTAGGATATACTAGATGCTTTCAAGATCTTCTAAAACCACATAGATATTAAATTTCAGTCTAGTTCCAATTGGGGGCTTTATAATTTTTTTTATGTGGGAAAAGAACTGGAAATTAAAAAATTTATAATTATACATTTTATTCTTGTAATACTGTGACTGATTTTTATGATTTTAGTGAGGAATCAGACCGGAAGAGAGCAAGAATAGACTACACAGGAACTTCCTTCCCGGATCGTTCTTCAGGATTCCCAACCAATATGCCGCCTCCTAATATGCCGATGAATGGAATGCCATATGGTTGTGGCCCACCAATGTACCCTCCTCCTAATTTCCCAAACTATCCAGGTTTGAGATTTTATTGAATAGAAAAATCTGTCAATGTCGCGAGGGAACGAAAAGCTTGTTTTGACAATCGCTCTCGAGTCTTTTGTTTGAACGCCCTTCGCTGTCTATTGTAGGAATTATGAAGATGGCAATGAAATTGAATATTGTTTAGAAGAATATTTGATTTCTTTTTGAATTAAAAAGATGAAACACTGGTCAAATAGGTGGAGTTTAGTAAGAATATATTTTATTCTAGGTGCATATCCTCCTCCAAATATGATGTATCGTCAACCAGCAGCGCCACAAACGTTATCTGCTGACCAATTAAAGCCGATGTTGGGATTGCCGACAAGTGGAAATGGCACAATTCATTGATTTCGGGTTATATATGATTTTATTTCCCTGTTATTTTAAAATTCCTGGTTATTGGAATTGTTTAATTTTATTTGACCTCATAATTTGCTCGAGAAAAAATTTTTCGAGAATTTTCTTGTTTTGTTATGATGAATGGAAAATTGAGAATGGTTAAGTGACAAGTTATTCATCGAGTTTTCTGGTTTTTTTTGAGGTATTTTAAGGACGACAAAGAGTGAGCGCTCAAGCAGGAGAAAGGAATGGTCAGCGATGAGAAGCCTGACCGTTTTCCTTCGAAGATTTTTTTCATTTGCAAACTGTTTGTTTTCAAGATTGGGATTGAATCCATAGGATTTCGTTTCCGGAAAATACATTTTTTGATAAAAAAAAATATACAGATTTTTTAGTGAATCTTTATTTTTTGAAAAGAAATATTTCTAGTTTTTGTAACTAAAATTTTGAAACTGGAATAAAAGTTTTTGAAGTTTCTGGGGATTTTGGGGTTTTTAGGTTCTGGGAATTCGTTTCGAGACAGTTCGTAATACTTTTGTAATCGGGATTTCTAGGATTTAACGAAACTTTCAAACTGAAAAAGTGGAAAAGAATGTTTCGGGAGATTCTGGAGAAATCTGGGAACTCGCGTCAGGACAATTCTGCAAACTGTCTGATTTTTACAATACGATAAAAACTTTAGGTTTCGAAACAAGTTCATAAAAGTTTATTTTCGGTTTTTATGATTTTGGATTCAAGGAGTTTAGATTAGGAATTCGTGTCGAGAAAATTTCGTGTAAAAATTTACTTCCGACTTTTGTAATACTGGTAAATACTTTGGGTTTCCGGGAACTCGTGCTGAGGCAGTTTCGTAAAATTTGTACTTCTAATTTCTATAATAATTTGATTTTCAAATGCCATTTTGGACTGGAAATCTCGGATTATTTATTTGTATACACGAGGACAGTTTTGACTCTTAGTGAGAGCGAGAATGGCCGTTATTACCAGAATTGTTGCGAGGATTGGTCATTTGCCAGCCGAGTAAGCATGTCAGTTCTGAAGGTGAATAGCCGTTCGGCCCTGACTACCTGCATCTGCTTCGGAAAAAACAGTCTTGTTGTCTTGGCACCAGTTTTTCGCGCAATCGAAAAAAGGAAAAACCAATCAGAATAGAAAACGATCTATCCGTCGTGGAAATTGGTTTTCTTTTTGATTCTCGCGTTTTACCTTTTCCGAAACCAAATTTGTCGGAATTTGGTTCATTGTTTTCCGGGTGGCGCCAGTGCGAATGTATTGTTGCTTCCCATGGACAGTTTTCGCGCGAGTGCCAGCTTTGTTTGGTCGTTTTAGACTTTTATGCCACCGACTATCCGTCAATGTTTTCTCTTAACTGGATTCCTGTAAAATGGACACTGTAAGTTCTCATGACAGACTTCGCGCAAATACTTATCCAGTCATTCTTAAACCTCTTATGCCATTAACTCGGTTAATGTTTTCTCTCGACTGGAATCTCTGCAAAATAGAAACTGTATATTTCCACAAATAATTTCCCTTGCAAATCACATTATATTTTGTATTGTAAACATTTTTGGTTTTTTATTTTATCGGTCATATGCACTATTTTTTCTCGATCGAAAAATTCCTGTAAGGAAAACTGTAAGTCTCGAGGAGCTGTCCGGAACCATTGTCCCCCGGCTGGAGATTTAGAAATGTCAAATATTTGGATTGAAGGTGTTCCGAATATTGGACAGGATCATCCGATCATGACTCATTTGGAAAGTATTCTCGATACGAAATCTTAATTTTATCTCAAATTCCGATTTTCAAAATATTCGTGTTCTGAATTTTCTGAAATTTGAGTTCCAAAAATGTACTTTTTTTGGACCGAAGGATCCCCGTCGAGACACTTTTCCCGGTTTTAGTTT
Organism: Halicephalobus sp. NKZ332; assembly: GCA_009761265.1. NCBI lineage: Eukaryota > Metazoa > Nematoda > Chromadorea > Rhabditida > Panagrolaimidae > Halicephalobus > Halicephalobus sp. NKZ332. Next base: position 19,477 of record VOSG01000083.1, read on the forward strand.
GGTCAAAGTCGTCGCTAACCTTGTTCGCGCATCGAGAAGCCGGGTTTTTCTTTTTTCTTCGAGAACAAAAATAGAAAAATTGAACAAGCTGACGAACTTAAAATAGGTTGAGATTCAATATTTTTATTTTTTTGGAATTTTTTCCACTTTATTTGAATTGTATTTATTTATTTAATTTCGTCAATTTCCTTAGAGTCGGAGATCTCGGCCGATATTTGTCCCGTGCTGTCATTGTCCTTGTTTGGAGATTGTGGACATTCTGGACGTGCTTTTCATTTGACCAATATTCGACTTTCGATCAATTTGACAACTTTTAGTTTTCAATTAACTAGGGTCTTCTAAAATCTATCGAAACTTTTTGGGATCTGAAATCCAGGATTCTGGAAATTCACGTCGAGATAGTTTCATAATATTTTTAATTTCCGTAATGGTATGGTAATTGGCGTTCAGTTCCATTTCGTCAAGGACTCAAATTTAATAGTATTCGCACTTCCCCGAAGATTAGTCTTTTGATCTTCGAAATTAGAATCTTCTGGAATCCAATAAAAATTTCTAGAGTAAAAATTTAAAGTCAGAAATTTCAGAATCCTTCAGAAAGATCTAAATATTCATGTCGAGACAATTTCTTTAAAGACCCATTTCCTACTTTTGTAATGACGTGATTCGAAAATATTTTGAACCGAAAACCCCCGAATATTCATGTCGAGAAAGTTTTGCAACGAAAATTGCACATAACCTTTGTAATATTTAAAATTCTAGTTTTCGCTAAATGACCTCAAGGAGGATGTAGAGACCTGGTTCAAAATCGCGGCCAATTACTCAGTTAAGCAGGATAAACAACCTTGTAATCTTTTTTCCGAAAAGGAGAATTGTTTTTTGAAACCGTCAAAAAACAGTTTTCGAAGAAAAATGAATGAAGAAAGGTTTTGGAGTCAGGCTCTGGGATCCTGGATACGGTAGGGTTGAATATGCTTTGATTTGGTAAAAAATAAGTTATTTTAGGGACTGTGTGTCCGGTCCTTCGACGATTGTTCCGGAGAAGAGTTGGAGAGTCCTGGAATGTGTCCCGCTGAAGTACTCTGAACTCTGTGATGGCTTCGTTTTGAACTTGTTATTTTTCTTCATGTAATGATTATTTTTTGTCTTTCGAAATCAAGTGGAACCTTTTGAGACCAAATTCGAAAAAAGGATTCCTAAAGAATTCCGGAAATTTGTTTAGAAATAATTCCATGACGAAAATTTCGTTCTTCATTATGGTACGAAATTCCCCTGTGGAGCTGTCTCGAGTCGAATTTCTGGGATCTCGTGGAAATCTGTTTCCGGATATTTGTCTCAAAAGTTTCCACTCGATTTCGAAGGATTTTGGTTTTTATAACGATACTAGTACTTCAACGACGAGATTTACAGAGATCCGGACTCCGTGGATAAAAACGTTTTATCTTGGCAGCCGTCTTCAGAAAGGTCTCTTGATCCGAAGTCGAAGCTAAAGCTTTTTCATATGCTCTTGAAAAACCTTTATTCTTACTACAAGGTGAGTATTCAAAAATCACGCGTGAGAACCCGATTTCGAAAAATAATAACTCTTGATTTTTGGTCGTGTGAAAAATCCAAATTTGGCTTGGATTCACCTTGATTCATTATTTGTGCTGGACCATATTTTCCAGGTCAGGCGATGATCAAAACAGGGCCATTTATCCTTTCTCTTCTGGGAGAAAGTGACCGGTCATTTTTGCGGAGAATGATTTTGTTAATTTTGATCGCGTGTCCTCGGAAAACAAGTTCCACATCTGTTCTTGAATTTCCATTGTTACTTTTTGATCCAACTAGAGTCTTCTAGAGATAGAAACTTTCTAGGTTCTCCAAAAGTAAGGATTCTAGAGTCTCGAAAATCCTCGAAATTCGTGTTGAAGTTATTTTAAAGAAATTTATTATGGTATTACAAAAATAAGATGTTTAGGATGATTTGCCAATTGGATGCAAAATTTAAGTTTTTAATAACTATTTAGAAAATTTAATCCTCCAGAATTTAGAAGGTGCTTGAAGAGAAACAAAATAAGGATCCTGGACTTTCTTTTTGAGAAAGTTTCGGAAAAACTTCTATTTTTAATTTTTGTAACAGCATAATTATGATTTGATTTGGATGAAACCGGTCTTCAAAAAACGGTTTTGTTAATTTCGATCGCGTGTATGGAATCGAATCTTACATCTGCTCTTGAACCTCCATTCTTATTTTTCGATCGAATGGATTCCCACGACCATTGAGAACTATTTTTTATGAATGAAACTCATTTTGTTTTAGAAAAAACTTATTTTTTTGTGAAAAAGTTTGGGATTTATGACTCGGATTTTCAAATTTTTATGATTATCTAAATAAAAACCGGCAAATTTTGCAAAAATGTTGATGTAACCGGAGGAGATTTGGTTTTTATGGCCTCGATTACATGAATATCAGTTGGAAGCCATTCGAACGTCGGATTTCCCAAAAAGACCTGATTTTTTGTAAATAAATTCTGGAGTTGAGTTTTTCAAAATAGTTATTCAGAAGCCATATTTTTCGGAATAAATCCAGAGGTCTAATTTTCTGAAGAGGAATTTCAAGTTGTCCAATTTACATTTGTTCGTGGATTTCCTTTTGTCTTTTTCGCTTTATTCTGGATCTCCCGCAGAGAATTAAGAAGTCCCAAAATTCATTTCAAATTTTTAATATGGAACTTTTAATTTTAGTTTTCATATCGAAATCAATGTCAACATTCATTTCCATTTCAACTCAAATTTTAAACTTAATTTTAATCTCGATTTTAATGCTGAATTTATTGTAGAATTGAATTTCAACATGAATGTCAGCTTTGATGTCAAAAATTGTTTGCTCGAATTTTGGCAAAAAATAATGCGCTAATCGTAGGCAAATAAATTTGTTTATTCTTTGGATTAACCTTATTTTGATCGGAGTAATCTTCTCAGATTAAAGTAATTCGTTTCAAAATTCATAAGGCAAACTTTCGAGTTTTTGAAGCAGAAAAAACTTGATCCTTTCGAGTTTTCAAAGTCACAAATCATTTTAGAAAATAAGATATCACAGAATTTCGGAAACATTTTTCTCAAAACAAAATTCAGGGATTTTCCAATTGAGACTAAAAATTTTAATTTTGTATTGGTACACTTCCGAATGACTCAAAAAAGTTGAGTTGGTTTTGGAAACTGTAGATAAAAAACGTCGAAAATCCTCACTTCCGTCAGAAATCAAATGTTTTCCGAAAATTGCAAGGTCTTGCACCCTTATCTCTACTTGGTACTCACTTATCTCCACTTAGTACTCCACTTATCGACAGCTTTGATTTCCTCTCGGTGTTTTAATCCGGCTCGTTTTTCTCCGAATATCAAACGAAAACACGGTCCTTGACCATCGTCTGCTTCGATATGACAGTGTGCCAAAACATCAGCTTGGCTTTATTGAGGATAGCTTATTTCTGTACTCTATGGATTAGTTAGTTTTCACTCGGATCTAATACAACCAGTCTACCTTAGGATTTGTTGTGGTAGTGAGCAGATCATTCAGACACCTACTGTATTTTCTATCTTTGTTTCTATCTCCTATATTTCCTTCCGTATTTCTCTCTCTATGTTTTGCCTATCGTATTTTCGTCTTCTACACTCTTTTCTACTTTATTTTTGTATATCATACGTTTCTTTTACATTTTATCCATCTGATAATTTTTTTAAATCATTTTCTAAAATTATTTCTATTTCTTTATGCTATGAATTTAAGAATTGTTCTTTTTTAATTTTTTGAAAATTTAAAACCACCAAAATCTTTATTACAACAATTTTTCGGATGTTTCTGAATTTCTCGGATTTTGTAAACCTGATCCACACTTTTAATTTTTGTCCGTTCCCTGGTTTCATGTGATGGATTCGTTCCGTAATCACAAACAGCTTTGATAGCGGAACACATAAAAGCACAGGAAGTGATTGTCATACATTCTATACATAACTCCCTTGTTCCAAAAATGCACCTTTGTTGAACTAAGCTTCTTATTAGTTTGAAATTTCGTCATGTGTTCTCTAGGTTTGGAGCTCCGTTTCAAGAGTTAATTATAGTTTTAAATTATTGCTTCGAGAGTTGACCTCGTTTTGTGTGAAACTGATTTTTAAATATTTTAAAATTCGAATTTCAGAATAAACTTAATCGAGTGATCACGATGAGTACCTCCCCGGACTTGCTGACAATAGTAAAAAATCCTGTACCAGGTCAGTTTTATCAAAATTTTTCTTTCCTGACCTTGAAGAGACTTATCTCTTTTATCCTTCCGACTTTTCGGAGAATGTTGTATGTTTTCTCTTTCATTGAAATCCCTATCCATCATTGCCTGAGGAAAAGATAACAAATTCTTGGACTTCTAGACTTCAGCATCTTCAAATTTTTTGTTTTTAAATCTTTAATTTTTGAGTTTCCCGGTTTTTGAATTTTTGGTTTGTCATCCCTAGTGTCATTAGCGGATTTTCCCGCAGGCAGTCCCGGGGAAGCACAATAAACAAAAGAGCAACCGGTGCCTTTGGCCCTCGAATTTGCATTTCTGTCCCGATTTATAAATCACTCGAACAACTTTGGACGCCATCAATCATTCTGTGCCGCAATTCGGCCTCGAATCATTCGCCCATTTGCGGCTTTGTTAAATTCAAGGTTTCAACCCTCGAATGGATTTTCTTTTTGTTACTAAATTTTAACTCTCGAATAGATTTTAAATTCCAAATTTCGAAATATTTTTTGTTACAAAATTTAACTCCCGAATGGATCTTCTTTTTGTTGCAAATGTTCAATTCTCGAATAGATTTCTCTTTGTAAAAACTTTTGATTTTCGGGTGGATTTGTTTTTGTTACAAAATTCCAACTTGTGAACGGATTTTTTTGTTGCAAAATTTGTCACTTTTCGAAATTTCCTGAACCAATATTAAGCTTCTAATTCTAGATTTCGAAAATTCATGTCGAGACTATACCGCGAAAATCATTGCCTTTTAATTTTTCTAATTTGATTTCGAAAAATTTTTTCTGAAATAATTTTGAAAGACAATTATTTTTAATTTTTAAAATAGTATAATATTTCTTTCAAAAAAAAAGGAACCTTACGATAACCGGAATTATTTTACGATTTGCTTGTTTTGCGCGAAAAAATCTTGTTGAAGTTGACCTGGAAAGGAGCGGCACGGAAAAGTTTGTTTATTTTTCCATCTTGTAAAATGCCAAAAATCGGTTCCAAAGTTTGTCCCCGAAGAAAAATCAAATCTAGTTTTTTTTGAAATCGATGATCCGAGTTTTAAATAAAAATCTAGATTTTCTTGTTAGGAAAAACCACTGACATGTTATAAGGAAAGTAAAGCTAAAATAATGACTAAAGTTCTTGATGAAATTTTTCAAAAATTAAAAAAAATTTAGAAAGGAAATAACTCAAGAGTTTCAAGACGAAGAAATTTAAAGTGGATTTTGTCTCAACACGAAAAAAACTTTAGAGTGGGTTATTTTAACACACATATTTTGGAGCAAATTCTATTTTGAAGTTGTGTCTTGAAACGAAAATCTCAAAGCAGATTTTTGTCTTAACGCGAAAGCAATCCTGAGTTCCGTTTCAGCTCGAAAATGTTTAAAGCGGATTTTGTTTCACAGCGAAAACAACTCATTTCCGAAGCGAAAGTTTAAAGCGGATTTTGTCTCAAAACGAAAAAATTAAAGCTTTATTTGAACACGGAACTTTTACAATTGCTTCTCAAACTTTAGTCATCAACTTTGATAAATCAAATCTGGTTCCGGATTGTTTGATAAATATCATTTGGCCACTTTTGACTTTTTTGAAAACTGGTTATTTGCCCTTGGTCAAGCTGGATTTGCTTCACTAGTTGTGGACTATTTTTGAGAGGCTTTCGACTGACCGGGAGAAAGTGTGAGATCGCGAAAATTCAATCGGCTTTTTTCTGGAAAGCTGGTCTCTATTTCAAAAATCGGAAATGGAAACTTGAGCTTCAAGATAAAGGTCCTTGAGTTTTTGTTTTACATTTCCTAGGACATTCTTTCATTTTTAGAGTTTAAAATTTTCGGATTTTTATATTTGTGAGTTTCCAAGTTTTAGGTTTCTAAATATTTAGATTCTTAAATTTCTGGGTTTTTAGACTTAAATGTTCTTTTCTGAAATATTTTGGAAACCATATTAACGGCCCTTTTGTCCATTACCGGAACTGACCAACGGGCATTTTTGCTTCAATGCCGCAGGGTTGAATGACTGCTTTTATCCATTTGCGCCTTCGAAATTTGAGATTTTTTAAATCTGAGAAAAGTAAAAGCTTCTTGTTTCTTTCTTTTTAAACCTCGTTAATGACTTTGATTTTAAAATAATTCGAATTGTTTTATTTTCAACAATTTCTTTAAAAAACTAGAAGAGGTAAAATTTTCTGATTTTTTTCACTAGATTCTTTCGAAAGCCTTAAAACAAGGAAGATTCCCTTATTTCTCTCATTAAATTCCTTCGAAAACCAGAACTTAAATGGGCCAAAAGAGAAATTGCGGAAACTCCGTCTCATTTGTTTGGGTCGTTGGATCCTCGAAAGTGAGATAAATTACTTTTTTCAAGGTCTGTTTTTTGGCTCACGGGGGACTGGTCCTCGGCCGACGTCGGATTTCGGAATCTCGGAAAAAACCAAAATCCAGATTGTTCATTTGACCGTTTTATTTTTTTTCAAAATCTTGTTTTTCTTTTCGAGATGGTTTTCGAATAATTTTAGTTTCTATATTAATATTATTGATTAACGTTTCGGATCTTCATGTAGAGAGAACTTCGGGAATAACCTTGTTTGTGACTTTTATGACACTGTAGTGGCGGTCAAGCATGTCTGTTAGCAGAGAGGAGACTGGCCGACGATCGATCGTGGTCGGAAAGGCATCGGCACGCGCAGGTGCAACCAGGCCACTTTTTCCTTTTTCTCTTTTCGGCCTGTTATTCGATCGATTAAAGGATCTCGATTAGGTCTTGTCTCTACGCAAATCTTGTCAATCATGTCGTTAATGGTTCAAGTAGCTGCGAATAAAGATTTTAATTTTCTTTGTTTTAGTTCCCTTATCGAGAAATATTGGTCCAGATTCAGTGTTTTATCTTCTAAAACTTCTTTCTCGCAAATTATCTTTGGACATTTCCTTCTTGGAAATTATCTTTTCTCAAAGTGAATTTTTCGGATTTTAACGAAAATTTTTAGAATCAATATTTAATGCTAGAGACTTCTTTTTAGTTTTTCGATAATATAATATTTAGAGTATTTTGTTAATTTGAAGAGAAATGTGATTTTTCTAAAATAATTACGAATTAAGATTTTATAGCCCTTAATATTAGAATCTAAAATCTAACGCTCTAATTTTTAATATAAAAATTTGGAATTTATCATTCTATGGCTCTTGAGATGAAAATCAGGAATTTATAACTTCAAAAGATAAAATTCATCTTGAGATAATTTTTTGATTTCTACATTAGCACTATTTTGAAATCGGAAACTCGAAAATAGATTTTTTAGGATATCCTGGAAATAAAAAAATGCAACAACACCCATTTTTTATTTTTTTCTATTATCATTGATAACTCAAAGTGATATTTGTGTAGGAGGTTGAGTGAATAATCAGCAGTTTATTCTATCAATATTGATGATCATACAGGGGCCGGAATCTATTTCTTTTATTCTAAAACAAACTTTTCCAAACTTCTTTTGCTTTGAGACAAATTTTCGTGTCGGGTTTTTTAGAGGGTTTCTTTGTATGAAACATCCAGATTTAACCTGAGATTCTGATTTCCAAACTTGACAAAAGCATGGGCTCCAAGAAACGTTCCGAAAGGAATTCCGGAACAATGGGGTCGGGACACTCCCCATTCAGTTTTTATAGCGTTCTTTAGTTCCCCGAATTCTGTTCCTAAACGAATCCCAGATGTCCATTGTCTTCGTGAACATTTTCAGATCATTTCGGCATTTTATTCCTTTGAATTTTGAATTTGGCAATTTTGGATTTTAATGATCACTGGGATTAGGTTTAAGATTCCCCAGAGTAGGATCCTTGTTCCCTAGAATAGAGTTCTGGTTCTTTTGGACAAAAGGTTTCTTCAGATAAATCCTTATTTTCCAATTAGAAAACCTAGTTTCTTAGAACAAGGACTCATTTTATCTCTATTCCCTCAGGGTAGAATCTTATTTTTCCTAAAGTAAGTACCTTTCATTTTCTTCATGTTAGATACCTACTTCACTTTAAAGGAGTGTTGTTTTCTTCATATTAGAACAGTATCTTCTTTCATATTAGAACTCCGATGCTTCCAACCTCGAATCCTGAACTCTATAGTAAGAACCCTTTCTTCTGAAAATAACTATAATCATTGTACGTAAGATCTTTACTTTTTTTGGAGTACGAAATCGAATTTTTCGTTTTTCCACAGTTTGCATTCCGACTCCCTGGAAAGAACCTCGATGCTCCCCAGCCAGGACCCCAATCTACCTTGGCTCTGAACTTTAATTTCCTCGGGCGAGAACAGGTTAATCTAGTTCCAATTTGCAGTTGTTTTTCATCACGCTTCGAAGCCGAAAGGACTCGATCGTCTTCTTCGATCCCTTATGTAAAGAAAATCGCGACCTCTCGGTTACCTAATCTTCTTCATCCTCGGAGAATTTGAGAAACCGATCATCATATTGCTACAATTGCTCTTGCGTAACCGGAATTCGAAAATAAAAGTTTGGGAAAATAAGGAAAACTAAGGAGTTTAGGAGTATAGAAATTTAGAAATAGTAAAATTTTAGAATTTAGAAAGATTAAAATAATTTTAATATTAAGGAATTTTGTAATTTTAGGATTTAGAGAAATTTAGGGATCTAAAAATCTAAAAAATCCCGTGCTTTTTTATATGTCACGAAAAAATGTCAAATCGGGAAAGTCTGTCAAATATGTCAATTCTGTTCGGAATTTTTGTTCTTTGAGGATTTCCCTCAGGCCTTGATTTTTCTTTTTTGATCTTGATGCCGCAATCAGGACAACCGGTTTCAAAAAATTGAATGTTTCTTTTTGAGGACGAGTTTCTGGATCTATGAATAAAAAAAATGGCTTATTTCATCATTGTATCTTTATCGCTAAATCGTTTTATTTTTGATAACTGGAATTCCGTAATTCTAGAATCCCCTTGAAATTTAATAAGATTGATATTTTCGAGAATTTTTTCAAGAAATTATAGGAAATCTTAGGACTTTTGGTATTGCGAATTAGAAGCATTCGTGTCGAGATCATTTTCCGATATTATTTTTTTTTATCCATTTTTTTATTTATTATCTTCCATATTTCTATCTATATTTATATTTATTATCTATTCTAATATTAATTATTATCTATTGCCTGAATTCATTATTTTTTATTATGATGCATTTTTCCAGAAGTCTCAGCCCATGAGCTGAACAAAATTCTTCTGCTACTTCTTGGTTGCGCCGTTCAAAGCGACCAGAAAGAAATTTTCATCGATAGAATCCGGTATATGAGAACAGAACTCCAAGAAGCTATTGTTCAAGAAATCCAGAAAGTTACAAACGAAGGATCTATAGAAGTTCAAGCTTTAGAATTAGTACCAGAAGATCAGAAATTTTTAACAATTTTGGAATATTTGGAAAGAATCATGAAGGAAAGAGACGACTATGCAAATGGGATTTTGGAAATGACGAACAACAGCAGAAGTGATCTGGATGAGATCGAATATGGATCCACCGGAGCCACAACGTCCAGTTCGAGTTGCAACGGGGACAAGTCCTACAAGGAGATGCAGTATGAGATGAGGTCTCCTTCCCCAGGGGCCCTGGAGAGACATGCCGGGGTCGAAGTTGCCGGACTCAAGGCTGAAGTCAGGAAGCTCAGAAACGAAGTGTAAGTATCTTCTATTACTGTAGGAAATCAAATAATTTTTGCTTTTATTTTTAGTGAACATCAAGATGATGTTATTGCTGATCTCGAAGTTGCTTTGAAAGACAGAGAAGCTGAAATTCTAAAGTTGAAAAAAGAAAGATTGGATCTTGTGAAAGATGCCCGAACAGCCCGGGATTCCAAGGACGAAGCAGAGTATCTCCGGTCCCAATTGGATAATTTCAGAAAATTAGAGGCTGAGAATAATATTTTAAGAGAAAAAACAAAGGATCTGACATGCTACAAAAATATGTGCGACGATTTCGAGAAAGACAACAAGCTTTTGAACGAATCCATTTCTCTCCTCGAAGACGAACTTACACAAGCGAAAAAGAGACTTGATGGATTGATAGATGTAGAACAGAAATTGATCGAGAGTCAACTTACAGTGAAAAATGCGAATTCGGAAATCGAAAAAGAACGGGACAAAATGGAAGAATTACTGATAGAAAATGGAAAGTTGGAAACTGAAGTCAAAAATTGGACGAATAAATATGACGACCTAGAAAAACGTCTTGAAGCCCTCCAGGAGTTCCAACCTAATGATAGCAAAAATAATTCGCTTTTTTCGGAAATAGAAATGCACAACCGATCAACGATTCTACAACTCCAGTTGGAAAACAGAAAACTCCGGAACCAACTAGACAATTCAGTCGTTTCGGAACCAGGAGAAACTTTCGAATTAAAAGAAAGATTGTCTTTGGCAGAAAAAAGTATGGAAGAAAAAGTTAATGAGATGAAGAAAGTACTTTCTGAATTAGAAACAGAAAGAAAAGCCAGAGAAAAAGCAGAATCGAAATTCGAGGTTTTGAAGAACGAAAAAGAGAAGATTAATGTGACGTTGAATGAGACAAGAAGACAGCTTTCGACGACGCAAAGTGATCTTCAGAATCAAAAAGAAAATGATTCATTGTTGAGAAAAATTAAAGAACTCGAAGATGAATTAGTCAAGAAAGATCAAGGTTTTTCTGTTGTTGAAGATGAGAAAAAACGAGTCGAAGAACAATTAGAAAGAATCAGAACTCAACAGAAAGAAACAAAAACCGAAACAGATTTTCTCAGAGATGAAATTTCGAAATTCGAAAATCTCCTAGCCAGTACAGAAAGAACAAAGAAAATGTTGGAAAACGAGAGGAACAATCTCAAGGTTAGTTGTTTTTTAAATAAAATTTTACAGAAGTTTATGAAATCCTAGACAATGTAGTGGAAAATCTTGGGATTTCCTGAAATTTCTGGGAAATCCTTTTTGAAACGATTTTTAGGATAACTTATCAATTTCTACAGTATGATTTTTAACGAATCGTGATTTCAGAACAAAGCAGCTTCTTTGGAAGACAAAATCGACGAGTTAAATGCAAAACTAGCCAACTTTGAAAATCTCGAAAGAAGACTGGCGAACAACGAAATTTCACTAGTCGAGAAGTCGAACATCATCGCGGATTTGGAGGCAGATAACAGGACAATCAAGCAACAGATGGATCTTGAATCGAAGAAAACACAACGTCTCCGAGAAGATTTAGTTTTCGAGAAATCAAGGATTGGAGATTTACTAGCGAAGTTGAGATCAGTTTGTAACGCTATAAAATCCCATGGAGGAAAAATTAAAGAAGAAGAAAAGCTTGAAAATGATGAGAAACTCATCGACATCATCGATGACGTCATCATGCAAGCCTTGAATGCCGCCAGGAGAGAGGCCGATGCCCTGAGACTTCAACAGCAACTCCAAATCGCGGAATTAGACGACTTGAAGAAGGACATCGAAGCTCTCAGAAGAGCCGAAGGAGAGTTGAACGATAGTGACGACAGAGTTAGGGAACTCTTCATGGAGAACAAGAACATCAAGGAACAAGTCTCGCTTTTGCAAGAGAGACTCAGGAAACTCCAGTTGGATGAATCCACGAAATCTGCCGAACTCCAGGCCGTCAGAAGGGAACTCGAGGAACTCCAAGCTAAAAATGTAAGTTTTCAAAACTTGAACTTCTCTAGAATTTTATACTTGAGAATCTAGAATATTTAACCAAAGTGCATGTTTTGTTTTTTTAAAATAATTTGTTTATTGAAAAATTTCAGATGGCTCAATCACGTCATTCTTCCGAGATGGCCAAACTCCAAGTCCAACTTCGAAATACCCAAGTTCAAGAAGAATTACTTCGAGAAGAAAACAAAGAACTCCAAAAACAGATCGAATTTGCCATCAAAACAAAAACGGATTTCGAAAAGAAACTTCAATCGATTGAGGGAACTCAAAACGCCCTGATCGCGGATTACGATAGATTGCAGAACCTCCATCAGCTCCTCGGTGCGGACTATGATAGAGCAAAGTTCGAACTTTTGCAACTTAAACAAAGAATGAAGCAAGAGAAGATGTCAACTGATGAAAGTATCCGTTCTGAATTTATTCGAGAAAAAATTAATTTCGAAAAAAGACTAAAAGAAGAAAGAAGTGAATCTATTTTGGAACTCGAAGACACCCAAAGAGAAATTGCCAGACTCCAGAAAGAACTGGATGAGTACAAACGAGAGAATTCATCGATGTTGAGAAATGCGGATGAAAGATCGGATGAACTTCGGAGATTAAGAGTAGCGGAATGTTCTCAGAAATCCACGATAAACAGCCTCAATGGCACTATCCAGCAACTCAACCACGTTCTTAGTGGAAAAGACATGGAAGTAGCGACATTGAAGCGACAAGTGGACATGTTGAGACAATACAATGGAGACGAAAATCAATCTCTAATCAAGCAAATTGAATTACTTTTGGTCAAAAATCAAGAACTTCACGAAAGATCCCTCAACGACAAAGACACCTTCCATGCTGTTCAGAGTGATTTGCAGGGACAATTGGTGACTTTGAGGAGAAACAAGGAGAAATTGGAGGAGAAAATTATGGATCAATACAAATCAATGGATTCCAGGAAAATCAAAGAGAAACAAACTTTCGTCAAGAGAGCTGCGAAGGCCCTGATGCCAAAGGTCGGAGCGTTGTTGTAAACTACTCGGAAAATATTATTTTGAACCACTTAGAACATATTGTAAACTACTTAGGAAGTTACGAAAATTCGTGTCGAGACGATTTCGTAAGAATAACCATTTTCGGTTTTTTCATAGTGTTTCGAAATCCACATATGGAATCAGGAGCTTTGGAGGTTTCTAGAAATTCCCGAATTTTCGTGTCGAGATCGTTCTGTAGAAATTCTTAACTTTTAGAATAGTATTTTTAGAATATCTTGCCAACTTGGCAGGAAAGTTGAATTTCTAAAATTATTAATTATTAATTATTAATTCAAAACCTCCCAGAATTTAATGAAAATTCTGAATCACAAATTCTGGAAATTTGTGTTTAAAGATTTTCAATAACGTTTATTTTTGATTTTTTCTAATGGAATGATTTCGAAATAGATATTTAAAAACTAAAAACTCCAGAAATTTCTGGAAGTTCGTGTTAAAAAATTTGTTAATAATGGTTTTTCCTGATTGTTCTAATAGTATGATTAATATTAACCTTGTAGAATTCATCCCGGAAGTCAATCCGAGCTCCCCCGACATCCCAGGTCCCTTGTGGATCCACGACGGAAGACAGCTCCGTGGAGGACCCTACCGGGTTCCATCCGAACCCCCAGATTCAGAACGGTCAGTGCTCCAAGTCACCCATCACACTAGAAAAGGAAGATTCAGCGGTGCACAGATTTTTCCGTAGATCCTCCCTTCTACGTCGCACTAACCCCCTCCCGAGGAGAACCCCGGAGTCCGCCTCGGGAGACAGGCCTCCCCTCCCGGTCCCCTTGGCCCCTTATGGATCCTTGAGGATCAAAAGCACCCAAAGGAACTCGATCCTTGGCTATGGGGTTCCGACTGGAAAAGCCCCCATAGCCGCCATCGAGGATGATCCTGGGGTCTTGGTGACCGGCCGGCCCCCAAGTGCCTATGAAAACGCCTAACATGCACTGGAGCTTTTTACTCACACGGGTATTTCCATTAATTTTCATTTTAAAAATCTATCACAGAATTTCTACTCTCAATCTATCGCTACAAATCCGGCAAACTTCTTTTCGTTCTTTTTTTCTGGAATTCTACCAAATTTCCTGAAATCTTTTAGAATTCTCAAACCTTCAAAAATTCTGGAATCATCTGAGACCTCGAGTTTCTGGAAGATTCTGAATTTTCGTATCGAGACTGTTTCGCGAAAATTATGATTTCGAAATAATCTAAAATAGGATTCTGGAAATTCGTCTCGAGACAATTTCGTAACAGCTTTCGTTTCTGATTCTTATAATACTGTGATTTCTGCCGGTGCCAGTGAAATTGTACATTTTTGAAATTAAATTCACTTATCCAAAAAATATGAAAATATGAATGTTATTGGAAATAAAAGGTATTTGGATGGGGCACTTTCACAGGTTGTGGTAAAATGGTCCGTTTCCTTCGATGGTCTTCGTGAACGTCCGGTTGGTGAAGCACTCACTTGGTTTCCAAAATCCACCCAATAAAGTCAAGAAATTTAGGTTTAAACATTCCGACGACGAGTTCGAGCGAGGTCGGATCGGGATCGAGTTTGTCCCCGGATTTCGAGATTTGTCCTCTTACGAAATCCGAAAGCATCCTTCCTGAAAAATTCGTTTTTAACAATTCCCTGAGGTTGAGGAACGGACTTCTCGGGGGATCGATGAGGATCCCCGGGTCGAGGACCGTGTACTCTCCAGGGCTCAGGTCCTCCATCAGAATCCCTCCGACAGTCCGGTCGACGGAAGAAGACATCTACAGTCTCCAGGGATCCGAGAGAGGAATCGACATCCCCTCTCCCCTTGCCCCGAATGGCATCCGACACACCCGCTCAGTCTCCAACGCCCTCCAACCTGGGGTCTCTTCGAGGCCTCCCCCCTACATGTTGACCAAACAAGCTTCGAAGTCCAGTTCTGCGATAAAACCTCCGCCACCGTATCCTGGTAGAACTCAAGTGAGTAATCTAATGCAGATTAAAACAATTTTGATCCATGGACACAATATTCCATCCAGGGGATTTCCTGGCGAGAGTTAGCTTTAACTATTTTATTTTTGACAGTAGATCCCATTCGCGTTTGGGCATGATCAAATTCGTTATGATTCCCTACTTTTTCGTGAAGAAAATCCAATTCAATATTTCTTTTTGATTTTTGATGCTATATTCTGTTTATCCTTAAGTGTAAATGCATTTGTTGCAGTATTCAGGGGATTTGTGACGAGAATTAATTTTGTATTTGCCAGTATGAATCACTGAATTTTAGATCATAACTTCCCCGGTCGAGTTCCGTCCGAAGGATACATCCACACCCACACCGAAAGAACCATCGGTTTCGCAACGAAAAAGCTCCAGTTTCTATGAAAACGTGGATTTGCCGAATTCAGCGCCTTCAGAATCCAGCTCCGGAAACCATTCGAGGACCGGGAGTGCTGTTTGGTTCGAATACGGATGTGTGTAAATCCGAAAGTTAATCTGAATCTATGCAAAAATAAATTCCCATAAATAAAGTTATTTTTAAATCAGAAGAATAATAGAGGAATCCAGGATAAAATAATCATTTTTTATCCCTTCGAAAAAAAATGAATAATTTCGTTGGACTCTCATTGGATGTCTAATCCCGTCGCCTCCGAAGTCCTTGTAATCTCGAGGAAAACAGCTTTAATTAAAGTGTCTTTTTGAAACAATTTATATATCAAACGAACGCTTTTTTTGGAACAGATTATATATGATATTTAACTGCTTCGTTGAAGAAAATTTATATATGGATTCATTTTTTGGAGAAATTTATACAGGAAATTTGATTGCTTTTTGGAATAGTTTATATATGAAATTAAAGTGGTTTTCAGAAATCGTTCGTATATCAAACGGAAATGCCATTTTCGAAATGCGTAATATATATCAAATGGAAGTGTTTTTCGAGAACAGTTAATAGATCAAGTGGAATTGTTTTTTGGAAACAATTTATGTACGAAATTGTTTTTTTGGAAAAAATTATAGGCGAAGCCAGGGCGGCTTTTTAAAAGGAGTCTATATATAAGATAAAAGTTGTTTTTGAAATTATATATTCAATGTAAATATCTCATTTGAGGAGCTCATGTATTAAATTGAAATCTTTCCTTTTGAGATGATTGATACATCGAATCGGAATGCTCTTTTAAAATCATATATCAAATGGAAGCCGCTCTTTGAGATCATTCACATATCAAATAGAAGCGGCTTCTTGAAAAGATGTATATATCGAAATCCTTCTTTGTAGGAAATCCATATATTGAATCAGTTTTTTAAATAATCCATATATCCAATGTAAGCTTTTGATATTATTTCCCCCATTAAATTCAAGTCCTTAAAGGGTGAGCTCGGAATCTGTAATTTAATTTTGCAAATCCTTTTTGAATCGAGATAATCCACGAAATCCCCAAATTCGAAGTCTCGTTTCTACACGTTTACAATCACTTTTCTGAGAGGCCAATTGATGAGTCGTGATTATCGTGAAAATGAATTTAATTACAAAAAAGAATCCTCTAAATTGATAAAATTGAATTAGAAAATAAAAACTCCCGAAAGTATTGAAAATGAGTGAAATCCAAATTTTCGCTATTCATATTTTTTTTATTACTCCCCCGAAAATTGGTTGAACATTCCTGATTAAAGCTAAAAGTAGATCTAATTGCAAAAAAGATTATTGAAATTAACTAATTTAATATGGAAGAAGTGCTTCAAAAATGGATAATTAAAATGCCTCAATAACATTTCCGCTTTTAATTTTCCATACATGAACTCATTTTGGGCTAATTTTCTCACTCTACGAGAACATCGAACGTAGATGGTCAATGGATTCTAAATGGGTATCCCATAAACTGAAGAAATTAGCTACGACTCGTTTCAAAAACAATACTTAAGCTATAAACATGTTCTTTACAAACTAGTAAACAAGGAATTTTTTTTTCGGTCTTTTATGTAAGGGTTCGTGATTTGATGTTTCTCCTTCTATCAGTTACGAGTTGTTCCAAAACAATATTTGAACCACAACTATATTCTTTATAAACCAGTAAACAGGAACTTCTCTCTTATTTTTAATTTTTCATATGGCAAATTTTACATTCCTACTTAGTTTTTTTCTTCCATTAGCTGTGTCTCGTTCCAAAACCCTATTTCGATCACAATGATACTCTTCATAAAATAGTGAACAAAAATTCTTTTTGGTTTATTATGAGACTTTATATTTTTACTCGGCTTTCTCGTAGAAAGATATTTGGAAAAATAACAAGTTTTACATAATATCGTATAAGCTAGAAAACTATAAGTTGTTTAGAAAATTCAATTAAATGGAAGTTGGCTCTTTCAGCTGATCCCATTTACATTTTAGATATAGTTAAATACCCCTTGTCTCGGAAGGAAATCCCAGGGCTATGCAATAACCACGACTGAAAACACAAACTGATACATACTATATGTTTCGATGCATTAAAACAACTCCGTTATATCATTACAGTGTTTCTCGTGTATATATTTTAGTATATTACACTACTACATTATCCCTCGTGTACTGATATAATGAGATATATCGTTTTTCGTGTACTAGTATGTTGGTATAATGTGCCAGTGTATTAATGTGACGTATCAATATATTCTTCCTCGTGCACTGGCATGTTAATGAGACGTGTCGATGTGTTGTTTACCATGTATCGTGTTAATACGATGAATCCGTAAATTCTTTCCCATGTGCCAATGTGCTACACTAATATGACGTTACTTTCCATGTCTCGGGATATTAATACAATACATCAATACATTCTTTACGCTGTGTTATCGATGTGTTGAAGCTTTTTCCTGTTTGTAATGTATTAATGTCAGTTTCCGGGATTTGTTCTAGCGGTGGTGGTCGGTTAATCCCGTCGTCTTCAGAGGCTTCCTGTTGCGTCAGAAGACCTCTCTAGTGAAAAATTGAAGAAATTGAAATAGTGAAAAGAACTTTAAAATTAAAATATCGGAGTATTGAAATAGTGAAAAGATTTTTAAATTATAAAAGTAAAAATTATATTTTGTGATGAAAAATAAGCTTTAGCCCCTAATTGTTCAGAACCTTTGAAGTAATTGGTTTCCTTAATTTTTTCTGATATCATCTTTCGGAAGTTGTTGCAGAAATTTTTCTTGAATATTCATTATTTAAATAATGAAAGAAATTATTTTTGAGTTTTCTAGACAAACTCCTGGAATTTTCTGGATGTTTTGAGGCCTTCTAAAAGGACATAAAAAATTTCTACTTTGGCCTTGAGTGGGAAATTACGAAATTTCGTGTCAGGATAATTTGTCAATTCCCTAGAAAGTACCTTTTGAGATGGTTGCTGATTATGTAAAAGAAAAAACTTCTACTTTGGTCTTAACTAGAACAGTTTCGAATTTTGTCCAAAAAGATTTCTACAAAATTTCATGCCAAGACTATTTCCATATAATTTCGTGCTAAGACAACTCTCTCGGAATTTTGTGTTGAGAAATTGTAGAATGTCGTAGAAAACATCTTTTTTCTAAGGGGAGTATTACTGTTGTTTTGGCGGTGAAGGAAATGAGCACTTAGTCTCGTTAGAAAAAGAACCAAATTCAGGAAGTTGTTCATTCAAATGATGTGCTCAAGAACGTCAATATTTTTGTCTTTAAAGTAGAGACTTTTACTTTTATTAGCATATTAGCATGTATACTTTTATAATTCCTTCGTATTTCCGTTTGGGAATTTTTAAGCACGAAATTTTCTTTAAAGTTGTCTGACTCGAATCCAGTGAAGACTCCTGAAACGAAAGTCCGAGACTTTGGAATCTTCAGGAAGTCCATCTCAAGGCAATTTCTTGAGCATATTAAATCCTTACTTTTGTGATAATATAATATGTAGCCGTTTATATCCCGTTAAAAATTGAACTTGGCACTCGATCCCACCTCGCCAAAAGTCGAATCTAGAATTCGCTTACATTTCGTCAAAATTCAGATTTCCCAATTAGAATTTTCGTGTCGAGACAACTGGAGTTTTCTATTTTTTTAATAATATTTTCCTGAATTTTTAATTACAAAGAAATTTTCCTTGTCTTTGGTCTCACGGAGTCACATCAACGTTTTTTCTGCATATTTTTCAATAACTTATAGAAGGGGATAAACCGATTCAGGAGCGGCTTAAAAATTTATTGCTTTTTGATTCATGGTTTTTCTCAAGGTATTCTCGAAGAGAATGTCTGTTCTTTTTCCCCGAATATTCTCAAAGAAAATACCTTTTTCTCCGGATGTTCTCAGACGAAATTTTCATTTTATCCTAGGTAGTCTCGAAAAGAGTTTTTTTCTTAGGTGGTCTTAAGTAGAATCTTCAATTTTTTTTTGGTTGATTACAAATGAAGTTTGTGTTTTCCCCAAATTATCCCAAATGGAAGTTCTATTTTTTCCTAAATTGTCTCGAAAGTAATACCTGTTTTTCTCTCATATTTTTCCGGAAAGATTCCTTTTCCGGATAAATTTGATGAACATGAGTGACGCCCTCAGGGGATTTTGGGAATTGCCAAACTTCAATTTTCTGCTGGTTCCACTTGTTATTCCTAAAGGTCATGGATTTTTGATGAACCATACATTTATTTTTTCGAAAGGATAGTAGAAAAGTAATAAAATCAATTTGTCTTTCATATTTCCTGCATTTTTTCCTTTATAATACTATATTATCATATAGGGAAAGTTTTTTAAATAAAGTTTCTGAGGATGTTCTCGATACAAATCTTTGAGATTTCTCTGTTGGGATAAAAATATGAAATTGTGTATTTATATGATGCTTTAAATCCTAATATTATATGAATGTAAAAACAAGAACATGTCGAAAAGAGTTGTTTCAACACGGGTTTCTAGGATTTCCCGACCAGAACGGAAAGTTATGGAAATTCATATTTACGTAACTCCCTGATCATATTCATGTCAAAATTTTTCCAGAAAATTTATAAACTTTTTTTGCAAAAATTTTTGGAGTTTCTCAATTGAGATCAAAAACTACAAATTTCATTTTTATGGTCCCAAAAAGTTCTAAAAATGGCTAATAGAATTTCGGAAGTTGGGAAACTTTCGAGATGTTCTGTAGTTTCGTCCAAAGACTGACGAGGGAGTTCATCGAGGATAATCCGCCTCGTTCATGAGAGCACACAAGCTTATGTATGCTATACCATATGTCGATGTGTTAACAGCTTTAATATATCTGATATATTGATAGGTTTATTAGTCTATCGGTTTATGAGAAATAACGTGTTGATATGCTATATTAATATACCTGATACATTTGAAACCACGTATCCATGTTATATTATGTATATGTATGGAAAATAATATGTTGATATCTTATATTGGATGCGTAAAAAATGTATTGACGTGTCATATTAATACATCATACGTAGGAATAACGATGTGTTGACACGTCGTATTAATATACATGTATGAGGAAAATAATGCATCCGATGTCGAGAGCTGTTTTAATTCATAATTTTGTGGGGATTAGGAATTCAGAATAAAAACTGAGTCAAGAATTTTGACTTCCTGTTTGAGTCACATTCTCGGGGATTATGAAACTTTTAAAAATTAAAAGATTTTAATCTTATTTTAAATATTAAGAACCTAATGTTATTTCAAAAATTAAAATGCTCTAATGTTTAATCTCATTTTAGAAATTATAATCAAATTTTTCAAGGTTCGTCATTTTTGAAAATCCTGAATTGAAATTAATTACGGTCGTTGTAATCTAAATTTATGGTCTCTATTCATGAGTCTAAAAATATTCCTTTATCCTCCTCCTACGATCACGTCGAAAAAGATCAAAATGGGCGTTGTTCTAAAATTATTTCAATTCTAATTTTTAATTTCTGATTTTCGTTTTGAAACTACAACATTATAAAAATCGACATTTCCACAAAATGATTTTGACACAAACTATACATAATTCTCTGAAAAACTCAAAAACTTATTTTATGATTTTTTTTCAAAGCCACATGATTATAGAAACAAAAGTATTCACGAAGTAATCTCGACACGTATTTCGAGGACCCTCTAGAGACTTTGAGAACTTTTATCTTCTGATTTCCGTTGCAAAAGGTTCCACTTAATTCTAAAAGGTTTATGGGTTTACGAAATTCTAGTCCTCTGAGTTCTCGAGTTTCACTTTTGTTAAACAACTTCAATTCAACCAGAAGAAATCTAAATTTTATTTTTTCTTCAAATAAAAGTTTAAATATTTCTATTTTTCACTTTCTTTTTTAAATTTGGCATTTCAGAACCTTAAATATTTTTGACTTTTTCAATTCTTCTCAACTTTCTTATTTTTATTTTTATTTTTATTTTTTGGAAATGAAAGTGGTCTCCAGCTGATTCTTCCAAAAATTGCAAGATTTATTTTTGCAAATTTTTCCAGACGAGATTGGCTTCTTAGATTTACAAAATTCCGGATTTAACTTTTTAATGAATTTAATTATATTTTTAATTCTGGCATTAAAGTAGTAAAAGTTTAATCTTGTAAAAATGAAATTCCCAAATTGCATTTCTGAATTTTCCCACATTTTCCATTTTTCCGAGTTTTTTTAGGAAAATTGTTTCATCTTCGGTCTTCGAGGCCAGTTTATCTTTTCCAGAACCACTTTTTTCGGACAAATCTGTCGTTGATTGTGGCCTAACATGATTATCCCTTTTTCATCTTCTGTTCTTATTTACTTTATTTAATTAATTATTATTCTACATTATTTATTTTTGCTTCACTTATTTCCCTTTAATTTAAATTTATCTTCAGTTCCTTTTTAAATATCAAAAGTACTTTTTTCTTCGATGAGATTCTTCTTTTACTATTTCATAGAGATTTTCTGAATAATTTTGAAACTCTCTAGAATCACATGACCATTAAATCTCAGTTTCCGGTCTCGATTGGAAAATTCCGAAAATTAGTGTCAGGAAAATTCTTTGGAAGTTTTTTGATTCTGTTTGTGTAGTCTGATCATAAAACTTTGTAGAATGATGTAAATATTAAACTTTGCGTGCTCTCGAGTGGAAAACATCAAAAATCCATGTGGAGACAATTTTCCTTAATTTTATCGAAAATATTTTTATTTTTCTTGCAATATTATTGTGTTCATAAACTTTGGTTCTTGTTCGTAGTTCGGAATTATTCGATTCTTAGACGAATCCTTAGAGAATTTCCGGGAAGATAATCTCATGAGACATTGTTCTTCAGAAGCTAATCCAGTCATTGATCCGGGATGCCGGCGAATTTCGCCGGCAACCTGTCTGTCTGCGCCGAGGGCATCTTCAGTCCCTCCCAGATCGGATACAGACTCTACGCTAACATGCCGATCGCCATCTGCGGGATCCTGGCGAATATCGTCAACATTGTTGTCTTCGCGGACTCCGAGATGAGGACTCTCTTGATGAATCACTTCCTCCTCGCCCTCTCTGTGTCAGGTTGGCTTCTTTTCGAGATACAAAAAATTCAATTTCCGTATTGAGATATAAAAAGTTATATTTCCGCTATAAATACGTAGGAACATTTTCGTTTTATGGTTTAGAAATTTCATCTTTCCTTTTTAGGATTTATGAAATCATCCTTTATTGACCGTAGGATTTTTCAGATTTATTATTATTGATTTTCAACTTTTTCTTCTTGCTGTTCCCTGTGATGGTAGTCAATTCCGATTGTTTCCTCCTCCATGATCTTTATCCGGCGGTAGTCAGGTACTCCTACCCCCTGGCCCTGACTACCCAGACTTGTGGAGTATACCTCACTGTTCTTGTCTCCGTCCACAGATTCCTGGGAGTTTGTCATCCGTTCAGAACCAAAAGATGGGTCACAAGACGTCCTGTACAGTATGCAATTATTTCCTCGATCGTCTTCAGTGTCGTCATCAACATCCCCACCTGGATGGAGTTGGACATCGAACCCTGTTTTTCGAAGACTTTCAATCGGATTTCGAGGTTTGTTGGAATTTTGTAAAACCCTGATTACTTATTTGTGGGATTTTTTCGACACAGATATTTAAAGCTTCCCGGGTTCTTGATTTCAGATGGCTCTATAAAAGTTCTGGAAAATTCTTTTTGAGAAAATTAAAACCGAATTTTGGCAAAATATGGATGAACGCTAAATTTAATGTTTGACGAAACATGAATAAGTATTAATTATTTATGTTATTATAAATATTGGAAATTATTTCATTTTCAGTCACATCACGCTGACTCCTCTCCAGCGAGGTTGGTACTACATATTGGTGAAGAAAGTGGTGACATATACGACGGTGATGTTCGTAATCCCCTTTATCATCCTCATTGTCGTCAACTGGAAGATCATCCTTGCCCTCAGACAATCCACGAACCTCAGAACTCTGCACACTTATTCCACGAAAAACGAGTCAATGAAAGACTCTGGAAACCACGAACAAGTTTTGAAACAATTCCGGCTTTTGAAGAAAACAAAGTACTCGGAAATGTTCCAGACTTTCTCGAAAATGAGCAATGCCTCGATCTTCAAACCTAGTAGCGATCTTTTCAAAAACAAATTCACAAATTCCATCCGTGATCGAAGTGTGACGTTGATGTTACTTGCAATTGTGGGGATATTTTTGGGATGTAATGGCTTAGCTTTCTGTAACAACATCATCGAAATTCTCATCGTCACGAATCATCAGATGACGGAGGAAGGAGATGAACTTTTCGAAAAATCCGTCGAAATTTCGAATATTTTAATTACAGTGAATTCATCAACTTCAATTTTTGTATATTTTATTTTTTCATCAAAGTATAGATCCATCGTCACAGCTTTATTAAAATTCCAAAAGAGACAAAAAGTAAACAGAGTAGCCATAACAACTGCTGTCGCTGCTCACCGAGCTGTGGAACTTTCCTTGATCCCGGATGAAGCTTCAACGAGAACAAAGAAGCAGATTTATTCAGAGGATAGGATTTCTCTCAATGGGAAAATGATTGGATCCATGGGACACAACAGAAGGACACTCTTCCGATCTCAAACTACTCTTACCCGATCCCTCGTCAACAGCGAATCCAACCTCAGGTGAGCACCTATTACTATAATCCCTCTTTTAAGAGAAATTCCCCCAGATTACCTCATTCAAACATAAAAACCACTTTATAAAAAATCAATTTTCAGGCTCATGGATTGCCAAAGCGACGAGAAGAGTTTTGTCTCAGCCATTAACTGAAACAATACGAGTATCTCTCTTACATTTCACAAATTAAATAAAAATTAATAAGGCAGGAATGTCCATAAAGTGGATCAAACCCGATTCAAACAGCTTTCCTTGCATAAATAACTTGAGACATGCTTCTTCTGGAGCCCTTGGTGAGGTTCTGGACGGGGGCGAGGGCTCCTGTTCTCGGATCTAGGGGGATCTTCTCGAAGTCTTCCTTCTTGACTAAAGGATGAAGTCTGAAAATCGGATAAGCCATCCCTCCGAGACTCTTGTTCGTGAAGACCATCATCCTCATCTCTTGGTAGTTCTGATAAAAGCTGTCTGCTGCTTCGTTGAAAGCCTGGAAATGATATTAATTCTTCTTGAAAATGACTAATGCGAATCTTTTCCCAAAGAACAATTGTTAATTTCCTTCAAAAACAAGAATATTAATTCTCCATAAAGTTATTACGAATCCTCTTTAAAGACAACTAGTATTAATCCTCCTTGGAAACGATTGATACTAATCTTTTTTTAAAAACACGAAACCTTAAAGTAATTAACTCACCAGTTCGTCTCTGCAGTACAGCTCCAGATCTTTGAGAGTCAAGTTCAGCAGGTTGGAAAACGAGTGTTGACCAGGATTCAGTCCAATAGCAGTATAGATGTTCCTCAAAAGAAGTTTCTGGGCTCCTGTGTATTCGTGTACTCCTTTCAACTTCTTCGCTGTATCTCTGAAGATCTTCCATTGACGCTCGGCGACTTCTCCGAAAGCCGAGTTCAGATATCTCCT
This sequence comes from Halicephalobus sp. NKZ332, assembly GCA_009761265.1. NCBI lineage: Eukaryota > Metazoa > Nematoda > Chromadorea > Rhabditida > Panagrolaimidae > Halicephalobus > Halicephalobus sp. NKZ332. The sequence continues at coordinate 44,391 of VOSG01000083.1, forward strand.
GACAAATCCATGAGAGAAGGACAAGAAAAGTTGTTCAATTTTCGACGATTTTTTTCCAACATCCATTTTTCTTTTCGTCAACAAAAAGTCCATCCTTCCTAGGGCTAGTCTTAATCGGAATAACCTGTTCATATGCTCTTGGATCAGTGGAGGAAAAAGACATTTAACAAGTACTGTATCGAAGAAGTCGATTCCAACCTGTTCGACAAGAGGAAGCTCGACTTCTTGGAAATCGTTTGAACTATTTTTTCCTGGAGAATCATTCAAATTATTCTGGTCTTCCGAAGTCGTCGATCCTTGGTTCTTTTCAGAGCAACTTCCATTCGGAATTATCACAGGATCATTCTCATCAGGTTCTTGGACGTCGTTGTCACCAACATCAATGTCCAAGTTCAAAAAATCGATTAAGCGTTTGTCATTCGGGATAATCTTGTCGAAAACACTATGATTAAATAACTTCAACGTGACCAATTCCATTCCCATGGCTTCAAAGTTGTTTCTGAAAACAGAGTAAAAGTAATTGTTCACATGTGTGATGAAGACATCTGGATAGTCGTTTTCGTCCTGAACTTCCTCTTGATAAACAACAAAATCGTTGATCCACATCGAACATGGATTGAAGATTATCTTTTCCAGCAAACTAAAAAGTACATCAGAATTAATTTCCGATAAGAAAACAAACTTGAAAAATTCCGCGATATCGAAAGTTTCGTTGATCTTCTTCAAAAGCTCAGAGTTGGCCACATCGCTCGCTTTTTTCACAATTTCAAATTGCTCTTCTACGGTATCACAGGTTTCCAGACTGATGAAGTCCAACATGAATTTATCTTTGTTCACCGAATCCAAGACAGAAATCATCCTTCTCGTGTGCATCGCCATCTGGACTATCTTCGACACTCTTGTTTTCTTCCACTCAGGAGGAATAAGGTCCAAAATTATCACGAAATGATTGTCGAAAGGCAAATCGTGTTTTTCGTCGATGACTCTGAAGTGAGAAGCGTCGCAAGTCCGGGTCTTGGAAAGATCCCAAATTGCAAATTCGCAAAAACGGTCGCTGTTGATGTGGCCGTTGTAGAGGAACTCTTGCAAGAACGTCGTGTACAGCTTCATTCCGGCTTCAATACAATCTTTAAATAATTGCGGAATGAAACTTCTACGTGGTTGGACTTGCTGAGCTTCGGGGGAAAGGAGAGATAAAATCTGGCCTCCGATGTAGTCGAACTGAAAATGCACATTGAAGGTAAAAACAATCGTCTCTTGCGCAATGATCTCAACGTGAATGTTGGGAAATCCCGGTATAAAAAACCACTCAATTTGAAATTCACCTACCTTTACAATCTTCGACAGAGTTTTGTCCAAGATGATCACGTCATTCTGGAAGTTGTTGGAAACCTTGACCAATCTTTGAAGAGAGCCATCAGCATCGGAAAAAAGGGAATCGACATGCTGACAGAAAGGACCATTCACGAAGTCGTTGATGGTTTCGAAAACTGCTCTGGCGACGATTCCGCACTGTTGATCACAAAGAAGTTGAGCTAGATGTTGTCTGGCATTGATAATGGGTCGGATGAGAGAGGTGCATTTCGACAAGCAATCCTTCACTTCTGGGAAAAGCGACTTTCCTACTTTGAATTTCAGTTTCCCGTTTTCGTGGTTTACAAAAGGATAAAAGTCATGAGTAAATTTATCCAAACAAGCATCTTTCAATAGGTGCATGATTTTGTCGTTCTGTTCTTGGGCAGAAAGACCTTCGAAGGAACTCTGTAATGATGTTGATATAAAAATCCTTTATTTTGATTCCCCATATAAAAAAGTCGAAGAAGAGGACATACCATATCCACATCGGCGAAGTTCGGCAATTCATACTGTCTGGACTTCACGGCAAGTTTCGCGTTTCTTTCGTGAACTGAAAAAACGGATTTGAAAAATCTAGATTCGAGGAACTTACGAATAGCCCTTCTTCTGTACGACCACCGATTAGTAGGCAACATAGTCGAGTTCCTTAGTGATTGAGATAGTGGAATTAGCGAAAAGTAAGGAGCAAGCAATGAAAAATCTAGAGAAAGCCAATATCCGCAATTCGCCGACCGAAAGGACGCGCCAAAATAATTTTCGTTTAAATTTTCCGCCAACGGTTTTCGCGCCAAAACACTCCAAACGAACGTTGCTGTGTGTTCGATTTCGATCCAACCAAATTTTCTGAAGATCCTTCTTTTATATACGATTTGCATCTTATTCCCGGATTTTTTATTTTACTGTAGTTGCTTCACCTTAGTTTGTCTAGATTCTCTAAAAATCCTCCTTTTCTGTACAGTTTTTGTCCTATTTTCGTGTTTTTGTATTTATCGACATGTCTGATTTTGGTCTGACTAGATTCTTTGTGAGCCCTCCTTTCCTGTGCAATTTGTTACTGAAATCGTTCGGCTTTGGTTCATAAGCTTTATATTACTTTATAACTTTCAGTTGATTTTTCGATTTTTGTCATAATGACACAGTTTCTACCGGATAACTTGTTATCCCTCTTCGCAGCGAGGCCACCGCTCCCGTACTTGACTCCTGCTGATGAGCTTTCGATCAACAAGAAACGGGCTCCGGTCCAAGGCATGGCTCAGTACCTTCAGGAATTCGAGACAGAACAAAGACCGCTCCCAGAAAAAGTTCATATTGAAACCAGAGATGAAAAACGGGCCAGAAGAGTAAGTTCCACTATCGATATATTTCTATTTAATGATAACTTTCCAGAGAAAGGATAAGGAGGAACTCTTGGCATACAAGTTGGAGCAGCAAATCGCGATGTGGAATCCTGCAGACAACGAGAACGCCACCACCGATCCTTACAGGACCTTGTTCGTCTCTCGATTGGTAACTTTCATATATAATTGTCCATTATTTCCCGATGTTTTCCAGAATTACGAAACCACAGAGTCCAGATTACGGAAGGAGTTCGAACAGTACGGAAAGATCATGAAGATAATCATTCCCCACGACAAGGAAGGAAAGCCCAAGGGTTATGCCTTTATCGAGTTTTCTCACAAATCCGAAATGTCAGGTAAGTTAACATCCTCCCGTTTTCCTTCCCTATCCAGATGTTTTCCAATTCCTTCATTTTCGCACTACTAAACATCTGGTTCCCTATCCCTTGCATAATTTTTCGGCTGCAGTCTTCTAAAACCTCGGTAAGCGCGCTCCTTTTTGTTATCACGGTTTGAGTTCAGCGCTGGGACTATCATACTGCTTTCCAGGGCAAAGCCCGAGGAAAGTGTCCATTTTATCGATGGGACACGACGCGCTTTTTCTGTACATTAGTCGTAAGTTTAAAAAAGATGACATGGTTTGTTTGGAAAGGTAATATTTTACTTTAACAACTTTATTAATTTTCTCTTCGGGTGAGTTTCTGGGTAAGTCCAGATGACTACACGCTGCGCTCTCTACTCGGGTACCACAGGTTTTTAAAGAGAACAAGGATGGAGGTAAATATTTTCAGCCGCTTACAAGAAAGCAGATGGCATCAAAGTTGACGGTCGTCGTCTCGCGGTCGACTACGAGCGTGGTAGAACGAATAAGGCATGGCTCCCCCGCCGATTAGGTGGAGGAAAGGGAGATACACGGAAAGCTCGGGAACCCCGACGGGATTCCAGAGAACCTGATGATCACCATTCGAAGAACGGCAGGGACCACAGGGAAGAGCGATCGAAGGAACGGGATGGCGACAGGCACAGGAGGAGGAGCAGGGACCGAGACGACAGACACAACGGTCGGGATCGTTATGATGATCGCCATCGGTAAGTCCACCACAGAGTGCTTGAATAACGGACGTTTCAGTGATCGTCGTGACGACCGCGACCGACGCCGCAGGGACTATTAATCTATTTCAGCGTTGACCGTATTTTGAAAACTTGAACTGTACTTGATAATAAAAGCTACCAAACACTGTTAATAATTAACAATTGTGAAAAGTGAAAAGAGCAATTATTAAAAAAGCAGGTTAAAAACTAACCGAGGTATTTGGGAACCTATGAACCGCTGTTGGTGTTGCCAGCATTCGGTGATACGGCATCGGGGAAGGCCGGCTGTCCTTCGCACTCGATGTATTCTTCTTGGCCTTCGTAGGGGATTCCGTAAACTGGCGGGAACATGAACTGGTTCTGGCCGGGGATTGGAGACGGCGTGTACGGAGAACTGGGAATGTAGTAGTTACCGGTATATGGATAAGCTAAGTTCTGAGGAGGATAATGGACTGGAACTCCATACGAACCCTGGATGGTGTACGGGTAAAGGAAGAACATGCCATCATCAAACTGGGTGGGAGCGTACATCTGAGGTCCGGAAGCAGGCGAGGAAGGAGAGGGCGCTGCAACTTCGGAGATATATTAACAAAACACTGGGAACTCACATCTCGTATGGGAAAAACGTCGGCGGGCTGACGACACGTTCCAGAAGCGGCCTTTGAAAGAGTAGCGTCCGGGGGGCTTCGCCAGGATCTTGGCCGCCGTCGCCTCGTCTTTGAAGGTTATGAAGCCGTATCCTTTGCTTTTTTCCTGGTCCCGAATAACTTTGCAATCCTTGATTTCTCCTTCTTTAGCGAACACACTGCAAAGGTGCTCCTCAGTGACCTGAAAGCGAGTGTTCGGTGGCATGAGTGAAAGGCAAGAAACTTACATCAGGCTGGAGGTTGCCGACGAATATACGGTGTTGAATCAGAATCGAGGGAACATTATTGTTTACCGACGGCGGTGGAGATGTGCTCTTCCCTTTCCCAGGTCCTTGCTCGTGGACCACAGTCGTCTTGGGAGATTTCTTTCCACTCATTATCTAAAAGATGAAAAAAATATAAAACAGATCAAAAGGACAGAAAATATCCCAGAAGACGGGAGATTCGGAGCGCGTCAAAAAGCCTGAGAAAAAAATTACCATTAACCAACATGCATGTCTTGCGTACGGTAGTTTCGGGTGGTGTCTCGCAGCGAAAACCATGTTCAGGAATTTAAATTTTGGTTTCCCTTTTCTCTTTATTTTTTGTCGGTTTATTCATCGTTTATATTTTGTATTTTCCCCCGAATATATTTTAGTTCCTGCTGTTAGATCGTGTAACACGTTCTGATTTACGGATGTTTTTTTTGTAGAGGTTCTCGTCAGGTGTCTGTCCATCGTCCTAGTGACCGTCGTTGCTTGGCTTTTCTTTCTGTTTTAGCTGGGGTCGTACCAGTCTCGTTCCTTCTTGTTTCAACTAGAGTTGTGCTGGGCTCGTTTATTTTGTTTTAAGCAGCAGTGCCGTCTCATAGTCGTTCTACCTTGTTTCCTGGATTCTCCGTCCAATAGCACCATTAGTATTTATCGTTTTTATCGCATTTACATTTTAACAAAACTCTTGTTATTATTTCGTAAATTTTTATTTATTTTGTGTACTAAGATGTAGCTGATTTCAGATCTATGGAGTTGGAGAAGTCAATGATTACCAGTTGGTTTTCTGAAGGCGTCAAAACAGAGGTCGTCGATGTCGATGACGACTCCGATGGGGAGCTCCCGAGCATGTCGGCCCAATTCAACTTTTTCCAGAAAGAAGAAACTCGGGACAGCTACGAATCCGACGAAATCGATGACGAAATAGACTCCGAGCCTGAGAAATACGACAATAACGAAGTCACTCGAAAGGTACCTCAAGTGTCCGGGACCCTGGTGGACAAGGACCGGAAGTGGGCTTTGTGTCCGAACAACAAGGGGGAGTTGGACAGAAGGTTGTGGATCCAGGTCAGCAAGGACTCCGAATTCGTGCACATCTACAGACTGAGCGTGAAGGACGGGGAATCCATCAAGAGGTACGTCTGCGGCACCTGCATGAGCAAAGGGAAATACAGCAAGATATTGATGTACACCAACATCGACGGCACGTATACACTCTATGAATCCAGTAAACACACGGAAGAATGCAAAAAAACAAAGGACTTGATCAGGACGAAATCGAAGAGGAAATACGTCCCACCGGCCACCCACAGAGAAGTTGCCAAAGGTGATTGGTTTTTCGGCTACAGTCTATATGGACTCAAGAACGGAAAATTAATCATTAGGCATATACACAACAGAGATCTCGTCAGGGAGTACATCAGGAACAGTGCCATGTGCTCCGTCAACCGCGATATGTATTACTGCGGCACTTGTAAGGTCACTGCCAACTACGTCATAGAAGGAAACAGAGTCACGGAATCCCCCGAAGGGCGTCACAAGTCTTCTTGTAAGCCCCGAAGCTTCAGGCAAGTCTTCATCGAGATGAGAAAGTTCATATACATGTTTGGAACAAGGTTGGTTATTTTTAATTTAAATTATATTTTGAGTTTAAACTAAATTTTCTACTTTACCTTATTTAAATGAAATATAGCTTATTTTGATGAAAAGAGAAAATTGGAGTTTGTTCTTGTTTCACCAAAAGTAAGAAAAGGTATTAGACAAAGTAATATTTTCGCGGAAGATCTTTTTTATTAAGAAAAAGAAAACTTACTTTCATTCCCATTTTCACAAAAAATGACCAAAGAAAATCAAATTGGCATTTTTCGTGGCGAAATTTCTATCTTCTCTTCTCTTTTTGACATTTTAACGATAGTTTCAAACGATTTTGACATTATTGAAATCACTTTTGAAGAAAGAAAATAAATTTTTACTTTTTTTGTCAAAGTACTTCCTTTTGAGTGAAAGAATTTTAGGGAAGAAATCCAGGAATTTGATCAGAAATTTTGTCCTCCGTTGCTCCAGAACCCGGGATTCCAGAATTACAGAATTGTCCCGGACATGAATTGGTACTTTGGAGTGAACAACAAAAGCGAGTTTAGAGCTAGGATCATCGTCCGCGACAGCTTCACGAGGAGTCTTGGAAGGGAATATGCGAGGACGAAGAAAACTGCAGAGTTCAACCAAGTCCGTTATTTGTGTCTATTCTGTATGAAGAAAAATGAGAAAAGAAATACAGTCTTGGTTTTGGATACTTTGGAAAATGGATTCAAAGTTGTCCTTGAACCTCCGAACTTCCTCCATGCAGACTATTGCAAGCCGAGACCGATAAGTACAATTTCAGAAAAACAATTAGAATTTGGAGGAAATAAAATTCCAGAATATTCCCCTGGATTAGAGAATTTCCGACTGGTTCTAGAAAATGGATGGATCTTGGGATTCAACAAAAGTGGAGTCATCAACGGAAGACTGATAGTGAAAGAACAAGAGGACGAGAATATGTGTCGAGAATACGGTATTCATTTTCATAGAAAAGGAAAAAACAAGGAAAAGGTGAATACAGAGGATCCGAAATGTACCTATTACTGTACTACCTGCAGCGGAAAGAGACATTCTTGTGCCTACTTGATGAACGTCCATGGAGAAAAAAGGGTGGTCGTCGATGGTATCCACGCAGCGATTTGTATCCCGAAAAGTATCGAATCTGTCATGGAAAAGCAAAAAGAGAATGAAGAAGTCTACAAAAAAAGATGTGCAGAAGGAACTTTCGAAAATGAAACTACTGTAAAAGACGACAATAATTCCTTTATTTCGGAAGAAAGATGGTACTTGGAACCCGAAGGGAAAAACTTCTATATCTTTTCTGAAGATAACTTTTCCAGTGCGTATTACTACATAAAGACAGGAGAAGATTCCGGCAATTCTATTTTCAAGTGCTCAAATTGCGAAAAATCCCGAGCTTTGGTCCAAGTTGCAGATTCTGGCAGAATTACTGTAAATGCGGAATTCCCTCATCTGAGGTCATGCAAACCAAAGCCTTTCCCTCCGGTTCCGGAAAATTCTGAGACATTGAAAAAGAACATCAAAGATGAGAAAAATAATTCCGAGGTCTCTGAAAAAAGTCCTCAAAAGAATCCTGCTCAAGCTGGTGAAGTGAAGAAGAGATCCCGAAGTGAGGTTTGTCCTTCAGGACCTCCAGAGAAGAAAGTTTCAATTCAACAACTAAAACCAACAATTCGAAGATCAGATTCTCTGAAAACAATACTCGATGGGAGCCTGGGTGAAAGCTTTGATGTAAGTACCGATGATATTCTTGATGAAAGCCTTGATGGAAGTTTTGATGGGAATCTTCTTAGTCTTTCCAATTTCACTGTCGAAAAGCCTTCTAGTCATTGGTTGAAATCCTCTTGCGAAATCCTGGGGATCCCTCCAACGGATACTGCTTATTCAATTTGGAGTCAGATTAGTATTAATTTTTTGAATTTAAAATCAATCCATTTTTCTGACATAAAAAAGAGAAAGAATTTCGATTATTCTTCAGATACAGGTTTTATGGCAATTTCTTTCTTAATTTCCGGAAGTGAATCCCAAGGACAAATAATAAAAAATCAAATTAACAAATTTTTTTTCGAAAATTTTAATTCTTTGGGAATTGTTGATGGAAAAAATTTTTCACTTTTAAATCATACAGATTCTGTGTTCAAAAATATTATGTTTTCTGATGACGTGACAGGTGCTCATTTAGCATCGATTTCTAAAATGTTAAATTGTGTGATTTTACTCTTAGATTTTGAAAAGAAAAAAGCTAAATTTTATGGATCTCAAAAAAACAATTTTCCAACAATTGTTCTTGGAAAAAAAGAGAAATTTTTCGTTATCTTTTCTTTGTAAAGTTTTCTAAAAAACTCGGAAAACGGGATTTCAAAAAGTTCAACGATTCTAAACTTCATAGATTTTTTGTATATTGTTTCTCGTGTTATTTGTTATTGTCTAATTACCTAATTCTGGATCTGAGGTTGTAAATAAAGAGTCTTTCAGTTGGTCGATTTTCACCAGAGAAGAATCTCAAAATGCCGATGATGTATTGAGAATAATTTATAGATATGTTGATATACGAGAAATACTGTGTTGATATGTCAATATAATAGTGCATAAAAAGAATTATCTCTATATATCTAAGTTGCTTTAAGGTATTGATATATCGGCATATTGTGTAGAATGCATCGGTTCGTGTCTGCAATTAGGATAAACACTCGATTTTCGAATCGTGCGAAGGCCCCGGAGACGATTTTTCCCTCGCGAATTTGGCACTTTTAGTTTTATCTCTTTCGATTTCTTTGTCTCCAAAGATCCCACCAGCAGATCTTCGAATTCGGTGGTGTTTTTTAAAATATATGATTGAATATTATCGGAATTTTCGGGAATTCGTGTCGGGAAAAACTTAATAACTTTTACCTTTAATTTTCATGACAGTATGACGAGATGAATCCCTTGGTCGTCATCAAGAGAAAAGCCTCCTCTTTTCGAGGACTCCAGAAACAGAAGCCTTCCATAAAAGTTCGTCGAGAATCCATCAAAAAGAATTGTTACCCTGTTGAAAAGAAAAGTCCTCTAATCTTGGATCCTGATTTTTCAATTGAAAATTTCCTAAGAAAACTTGAATCCGAAAAATGTTCCTCGAATCCTGGACCTTCTAAATCCCTGAGTTCTGGATCTTCTGAGTCCTTGAATCGTGGATCCCTGAAATCCTCGGATTCCGGGTCTTCCAAATTCCTCAGTTCTGGATCCTCTGAATCTCTAAATCTCAGATCTCTGAACTCGAGGTTTTCAAAATCCCTGGATCTCGGGTTTTCGAAATCCTTGATGGACTTGGACGACGATTGTTTGGCTTCCATTCTGAGGGAGATTCCAGGAAGAGATATTTTGAAAGTGAAGTTGGTGAACAAAAAATTAAGAACTCTCGTGGAAAAAAATGATTTCGAAAAAATCCACTTAAAAAAAATTAAAATTAAAGAGAAAAACGGATTTTTTTACAAAATCGTTGATTCTGATTTTTTTTCAGAAAAATTATTCCTTAATTCATCGGAATTTTTTTCTGTTTTTAAAAGAATTCAATCAGATTCCATTGTTTTTGAGAATTTTGAAATTTCCACAGATTTTTTTAATTTTTTGAAGGATACCATTGATTATCGAATTTTCGAAGTTATATTCGACCACTGTCATTTCACAATTTCGTAAGTTTTATTAAGTACTTTAATTTTTGGACTTGATTGATTTTAAAACTTCAGATCTTCTAAGTTGACGGATTTAGTTTCTATCTTGAAGCCGAAATTCCTCTCTATTATCGACTGCAATTGGCCGGATTTCCATGATCCTGAATTTGTTTTTATTGGAGACAATTTAATCCTCAAAAATCCACAAATTGAATCTGTCGTCATTTCTTCTAAAATTTTCAAAAAGTATTTTTTATTTTGAAAAATTAATTTAAAAAAATATTTTAGATGTTTAATAAGTGACAAGATAACGAAATTATTTTCTGTCGAAAAGGTTCTTCCGAGAGAAATCAGAATAGCCGGATGTTCTTCAAAATTCACCAAATCTGGAATTCTTGCTGCTATTACTGTAAGTTCATTTTCAATTTCAAAAAATGTTTTTTATTTATAGGCTTATATGGATGGTGCGAAGACACCACTTCAAGAGAGAATCCAGATCCCTTTCAGATGGAATTTCGGACTTCTTACTTTCTCCCCAGAATCCCTTTTCGAAGAACTTTCGGAAAGGAAAATTCACTACAGAATCCGTCAACTCCGAAATTCGAATTATGAATTAATTTTCAAAGAAAATAATTTTCCTCCTTTGCAATTGGAACTGTTCTTTCTCGAGCAAGATCCGATTTCGTCTTTGGACGATGACGAAATCCCTTTCGATGACACTGATGACGAAGATGAAACTTGGTAGAATTTTTCTGATAATATTTGTGAAATTAGGAATGTTCCAGAATCTAGTGGAAAGTTTCGAAACTGGAGAGATCAGAATTGTGAAAATTCTAGAAACTAGTGTTGAGATTGTTGTATAAAAGTCTTTATTATTTAATTCTCATAAAAGCATGATATGGTTTTTGGGACAAAACATTTAAAGCTTTGAATTCTAGAAACTTGTAAAAATTCGTTTCTGCAAAAGCTCGATGACTTGATATCAATATGCTTTATAATAACATAATCCTTGCCGAAATCAACTTGAATGCTTTCTTGTAACGACGAGTCCCTGAGCTTCTGGATCGATTCTGGCGGTATATGGTTTTTCGATTTCGATGACCCTTGTGTAGTTTTTCTAAAGAAAATTCAAATCCAAAAGGATGATCTGGCTAATAGTAAAACTTACCCTCTGAGATGGACTCATCTGGGATGTGATGGCTCTGTGGGGTACCATTATCACACTTTTTGTGTCTTTGAGGAGACTAAAAAATAATTGGGAATTTTCTCTTAGGAGAGATCGACTATTCGACATTAGCCTCAGGGACTTGTGGATTCTTTTCTATTAGGTAGGAATATCCCTAAGGGATGAATGTCACGGGAGAGAATGTCAAGAGGGAGAAAATGTCATATGGTCAAGAAACTTACTTTACTCCAGCTGCCGAACCGATCAGAGGATGAACGAATCTCTTTGATGAGTTTATTGTATATAAAGGAGCGATTTGATCTTGTTCCCAGAAAATATCTTTCTGCATCGGGGGGATTTTGTCATCTGTTCTGTCAACGATGATCAGACCAGCAGTCAGGTTTTTATCGATGACGTGGTTGCATTCCAGATCATCGTCGTCATCTCCCAGAGGATTCAGGAGCATTTCTCCGACTTTGACCCATCCCCTGAAGAAAGGTATTTAAATACAATTATAAAAAAATTAGTTGATAAAATAAAAACCAACATGAAAACGATGAATTGGATCATTGTGGCCACCGGAATCCAGATGTCGAATTTATCATCTCTCAGGAACTGCCGACTTATAAGACAAAGTAGAAAATAGACTCTGACAGAAATGAAA
>VOSG01000083.1:56965-105216 GCA_009761265.1 Halicephalobus sp. NKZ332
GAGTCTCTCTAGTTGCGACCCGTCTGTCAAGTTTCCATGGAATCGATTAGTAAACGAAAATGAGAATGGTATTCAACGTTGCAATAATAAATGGAATTACTTCCAATGTGTACAAAATGTAATATAACGAAAATAAGAAATACTCAAAACTTTAAAAAAAACCATTTTAATGCGGAATTTTTGAAATTTTCGTGTTGAAATTAGAAACGAAAATATTCTATGAATTTCTGAACATCATGTTTTTGGATTTTATTAATATAAAACAATAAAGAAAATTTAAGTGAATTTTTTAAAGAAACTCACGTTTGGGCATTATAAGGTAACATGAATCTGTAGATGAGACTGACGAATAAGTAGGCAATTAACCAGACGGCCAATTGAGGAAGAACAGCTTTCCACAAAGATCCTCGCCATTTTGCCATCAAAGCCAAAAATCCTCTGGTGGATGAATGGGACACATCAAGATTGTAGGTTACTGTCATTTTTGACAATGACTCATAAAATAGAAAAATTTAGAAATTTAGGAATCAAGAAATTTCAAAATTGAACAATATGGAAAACAAACAACCGCTTTTTTGACAGAACAAAAAGTCCGCAAAAATTCTAAAAAAGAAGGCCGGGCCTTGTACGGAAGCAGACCATTGAGAAAAACGGACTTTTTTCGCGCAGGGATTATCGGGCAAAAATTTAAAACTTGAAAATTGGGAACTTTGTCAATAGATTAATATCTTTCGAGAGTCAAGATTCCTGCAACTTTAAAAATTCAACTTATTTCCAAAAAACTTTTGAAACATCTGGGAAAAAATAAAAGATTTGCTTATCCGGGAGAGAGATCGATATCTCGGCTCGAGGATTTTTGTCTTGCTTTTTCAGCCAAAAAAGAAAAATAACGTAAAAATATAAGGTTTCTTTCTAGAAAAAATAAAAATATAAAACTACGTTTTTTAAATATAGAGTTGCTTCTTAAAATGACACAATCTACTTTTTGGAGAAAAATACAAATAGAAAATTTCTTTTTTTTTGGAAAAAAATATATAATTTCATTTCTTGGAAAAAAAGCGAAAGTTTCTAATGACTTTCCCACGTTTAAGGATCATTTTATGTGAATTGTCTTGTTTGGAAAATTTGATTCTCTTCAAATTTAGAAGGGTATCATTTTTCCAACAAGAACATCCACGAAGACAATTACTACTTAAACATATAGAACTTTCTTTGTTCGTCAAGAAGTCAGGATAAAGAGAACTTGAGGTTTTGACTCTGACTCATTGTTGATGATTAATTGTTCTGAGGCCCGGTCAACTGAGAGAACTCGTACGATTCTGCAAAAGCCAGTAGCAGAAAGAAGAAAAGGAGGACTGCTACATGGACCATTGATCTATTATTCCGATGTGTCAGTCAAACAAAGAAATTCTTGTATTTTATATGCCCTAGTAACAGATGAAGAAGGGGGAAGACTCTGCTACGTGATTGTTAATCAATAATTAAATGTGTTAATCAACTAAGAAGTTCTTTTAATTTTATATAACTTAGTGACTGGAAGTAGAAACAACTCAGATCTTACTACATAGTCATCGATTTCCTTCACCATCATCATTGCCCTCATCAAAGACACCCTTCTCCTCTTCTAGTACCCCAATGTCCCTCTCGTATTATCTTTAATCTTTATTTCCTTTCCTTTTTCCAATATTAATGCTACAAATAATGTCCATTTGCGTTTTAACCATCTTGCAGGTCTTTCCTGACCAGCGAAACAAAGAAACCAGAATGTACAAACACCGATGATAAAAAATATGAAAGAAAATTTGATTTCTATCTGAATCCAACATTTCCACAAGTGGCCATGCAATCCGACATTGATTGGAAGTTATTCAAATTTCCTCCACATCCTGTATATTCAAATGGTACACATTGACTTGTTTGTCGATTAAAAGCATATCTCGTCTGTCGTCCACCACATGCACCTCTATCGATCGATAATAAGCATAATTGTTCTGAAAAGGAAATTAATTTTTTTTAACCTGAAAGTGATTTTTTTGAGGGCAACAATCGAGTTTAAATTTTTTAAAATAAAAATTAATAAAAAACCGAAGAAAATCACCAAATACGGAAATTCAGGAAAGAAGCTTCAGGAAAAAAGAAAGCCCACTCCATTCTGAGGTTGGGGAGTTAGCCCGTCCAAGGGGTCATGGGGATCAGGGTGTTAGGTCCATTTGAGGGTCGAGAGGTTAGAATAGCGTTAAAACTCACTTTAAAGAAAAAAAATTAAAGAAAAAATAAATTAAAGCAAGCAACACGTAAGAGAAATGAGATCAGAAATATCCCTTGTCGCAGCAGATCTCGGTACAGCTCTCTAGTGATTCGAAATTGTTCAAATTTCCGAAACAACCGCCAAATCTGAAAAATTATCAATTAATAAACTAGAATAGCGAAAATTTTATAAAATTATTTTTTTAACAAAAATAACCAAAGAACTTACTTGAAACTTTCACAGATGCCAGTAGATTTTTTGTAGAAGTATCTTTTTTCGAAATTTCTGCAAGGTCCGGGTTCTGAAGGCAAGAGACAAAAGGAAGCCGGATCGGGACAACAAACTGATTTCGTTTCTTTCTTCGTGACGTGACAAACGTGACCTTTTGGACAAGCTGTATCAATTCCGCAACTGACGATTTTGTCTGACTTCAATAACGGCTTTCCATGAGGACAAATCCCTTTGAATCCAGGACACGTTATTTCACATTGAGCCTTCGTCAAGAAATTGTTCTCATTTCCTCCGAGTCCACTGTAGTTGAATTTCGAACATCTATCTTCCACTTCGTTGTAGTAGAACCTTTCGAGTTTCGCATCTCCTATCCCTATCATGAGCTGTTGATCACATACTTTTCCTTGTCTTTTGCAACAGATATTCGCTCTTTTTTCTGCTCCTATGTGACAAAAATGAGTTTCTGGACAATCGGAATTCCACTTGCATCCGACTACCGTATTCCCATTCTTCAAAGGCTCTTGACCTCCGAAACATACATTCGATACTGTAATTTTCAGAACTTATTTTTATTTTAAAAAAAATCAACTTACGAGGTTGACAAGATTGTTCGCAGATTTTTTTCGTCAAGAAATTATTTTCATTTCCTTTTGTTCCTCTGAATGAAAACATTTGACATTTTCCCTTGAAAGGATTGTAGTACCATCTCGAAAGTTGCAATTTTCCTTGACCTTCAGCAAGATAAGTTTCACAAGGATCTTCTGAAAATTCAATTTAAAAATATACTATTATAAAAGTATAAAAACTTACTTGAAATTCTTTTACAACAATAACTTGAATGAAGTTTTTCTGGATTTCCAACCATACAAAAGTATCCTTCAGAACATCCAACTTCCCCAAGGGGATCACACTCCCTCGGATTCTTCGATTTGTCCATCTCGATTTCTCCGATACATGGATTTTTAAAAGCTAAACAAAGCTTAGGGAATAAAGAACAAAAAGAACAAAAAGAAAAAAAGGTTAAGGAAGAAAAGGAAAAAGAAAAGAACCCGATTGTTGCCCTTCGAATTTCTAAGTTCAACTCCGCTTATCTTTCTACTTCTACGTTTTAAATTCTTCTTATCCTTCTAATTCTACTTTTACTCTGAACTTACCAGGACAAGTTCGTTCGCATTCTGCTTGAGAAAGGAAGTTATTCTGGTTTCCTCTTCGACCGTTGTACTGGAATGGGACACATTCCCTGTCGTCAGGATTGTAGTACCATCTGGCAAGTCCAGAGTTTCCTGTTCCAGGAGCCAATGGCACTGAGCAAGCATTCGTGGCTCCTGGGCAGCATACTGTAGTTTCCGGAGTCGCTCCAAGATGACACCAGAAGTTAACTGGACAAGTATCCTTGTTCGTTGCGGAACAGAAGAGGACCTGTCCTGATGGTGTCGTTGCAGGTTGGCCGATACAAGGGTTGTCGAGTGGTTGACAAGCCAGTTGACAGGATCTCTGAAAACAATTATCGCAATGAGTTTCTACAATTCTTCCAGATGACTATTATAAATTCTATAGAAATATAAACTATTGACATAAAGCTCATAAAAGAACTCACCAAAGTGAGGAAGTTGTTCTGGTTACCCTTCAATCCGAGGTAGATGAAGGGTTTGCAGGTCTTCGTCGCAGAGTCGAAGTAGAATCTCTCCAGTTGCTGATTTCCTTCTCCAGTGCTCATCGGGAGGTTGCAAGAGTTCTGGCTAGCTCCAGGACAGCATACGGTCGTCGTCTGGTCAGCTCCGATATGACACCAGTAGGTAGAAGGACAGGTGTTGAGGGTGGCGGAGGCAGAGCAAGTTTGGGTTCTTCCGTCGACTCCGATGAAAGGTCTTCCTGGAAATTTAAATTCCTATATAGATCAATCCAAAAATCATATCAATTAATATTTTTGGAGAAAATTAATTCTAAAACAACTACTATGGTAATACGAAAAATAGAGATCATAAAATGAATTATTTTTATACCTTTTCCCTTTAAAGGAATTTCTTTTAAAGAATTATTATATTGATATGAGAAAAGTAAACGAAAATTACCTTCGGCACAGGGGTTCGGGGCACACATTCCCTCACACATCTCTCTGCTCAAGAAGTTGTTCTGATTTCCTTTCAGTCCGCAATAGTTGAAGGGTTCGCAAGTGCCTGTTTGCTGGTTGTAGAACCATCTAGGAAGGGATTCTCCTCCTGTTCCTCGATTCAATGGAAGATCACAAGGATTTCCTTCACTAGGACAGCAAACTGTCGTCGATGGACCCGCTCCGATGTGACACCAGCAGTTGCCTGTACAACTGTTGGGGTTCTGAGCAGAGCACGTTTGAGGAGGCATTGGGATTGGTTGGTTACATGGATTCACAAAGACTGAAAAAAAGATTATTTATATATAATAAAAATGATTGAAAGTAGTATTAGTAAATTGACAAAGTTAGAAAGAGTTGGCCGACACCAAGTTAAAGAGAAAAGACCAAGACCAGACCATAACCACCAGACCCTGACCACCAGACCTCGACTACCAGATCTTGACTGCTAGGTCCCTCATAGGCCCTGATCAGACTAACTAGGTCCTGTGCAGGTCCTAATTAGGTCTCAACCGGACTTTAATCAGGCCCTAACAATCAGACGGTAATCACGAGGCTAAATAAAGCACCCTCCATTCCACCGAAAGAAAGCCCTTCTCCTCCAGCCTTAGCAAAAAGGCCATACCCTCGCAAGTAGCTGCACAATCCGCTTCAGTGAGGAAATTATTTTGATTTCCTTTTCTTCCATTAAACAAGAATGATTTACAACTCATAGTTCCAACTTCATAGTACCATCTTTCTGTTGGATTTGCTCCAGGAGGTCCAGCTACTCCTGGTTGTGATGGTAATCCTTGACATGCTCCTGGATTTGTTGGTTCTCCAGGACAACATTGATTTTCTTCTGGTGTTAATCCAAGATGACAGAAATGTCCTGGTGCACATTGAGTACCGTTAAAGACACAGGTTAACACCCTGTCGTCAGGACCTCTCTGAGGTTCTCCGAAGGGACACACGTTGATTGCGACTAAAACTCGATTAGTGCATGACAATTGACTTCCATTTCATCAAAGCTGACAGAGTTCAAGATCAAAGTCGAACTTTTCATGCAAGAAAATAAACATATCTAAAGTAAAAGAATGTGGCTCATTTTAGCGAAGCGAGAACGGACAGTAATTTTCTTTTTTGCTTAAGCTATCTTCAAAAAAATATATTGTGTTTTAATGAGAAAATTCTGAATTTCGATTTTGAACTCTGACAAAACAGAACAACGAACTCGTTGTGATGATTCAAGCTCCTTCACCTTCCCCGGGTTAGAGAAAAATGTGTTACTAATTTGAGAAGAACACGTTCAGCACTTTTCAACAAAGTCAATCGCCCAAACTTGGTTTCGAAATCAGGATTTTCGTCTCGAGAAATAGTTATTAAAATCCCGTAAATAGTGAGTAACTGGTCCCAACACGAAAAAATCGAGGATTGTATCTCAAGAAGAAAAATCGTGATTTCGAAACAAGACTGGTAATCAACTTGAGAAAACAGAAACAGGATAGGATTCTTACCACATTGGTCTTCACAGGCATCCTTCGTCAAGAAGTTGTTTTCGTTTCCCAAGGTTCCTCCGTAGGTAAACGGAAGACAACACCTTGTGGTGGGATTATAATACCATCTAGGAAGATTACTGAAGCCGTTACCAACCTGGAGGGGTTGTTGGCAAACTTCTTGGGGAGAAACTAAAGAAAAAAGTAAAAACAAAAAGAAAGACGGGAGACAGACCCTTCCCGGGACAACAGAGAGTCGTCTGCTCCGAAGCCCCGACGTGACACCAGTAGGAAACTGCGCAAGTGTTGGGGTTAGAGATGGAACAATACCGGATTTCTGTGGGGGAAATCATCTGGGGTTCTCCCAAAGCACAGGGATTCTCGAGTTCTAAAAGAAAAAAGTGCTTTTTCTCGTCAAAATTAATTATCTAAATTTGAAATTGAAATTCTAGGTTTTCTTGTAGACACACAATTTTAAATTTTTCTTTTTTAAACAATCATTTTCGGAAAATGTTTTAAAGTGATTTGTGTCTCGGCATGAAAACTGAGTTTCCAACTTCAAATTTCGATCCTAAAGTCTGACGAAATATGGCACAGGGAACAAGGACCCCCAAGGAAGACAAAGAAAAATTTCTGCTTCAACTGATTTGGATATTAGTCCAGATATCCATCCAGACAATAATTAGATATCCATCGAGATGTTGATTAGACATTGGTTCTTACCGTAACAAGTTCTGTCGCAATCTTGTTTCGAGAGGAAGTTATTTTGAGTTCCTTTCTGACCTTTGTAAACGAAAGAGAGACATTGCTGTCGGTTCTGATCCCAATACCATCGGCCCAATTGGGCGTTACCGATTCCGCAGCTCATCGGCTGTCCACACGGGTCTCCTCCTGAAATTTAATCTTACTAACATGTCTTAAAAGCTGTTAGGGTTATTAAATAACAAGCAAAACGGAATTCATCGCAATCAAAAACTGCTGTTAGTAAAACAAAAGCAAAATTCAAGCAAATTCACGCTGTCTGATCCCTCAGACCCCTGAAAAATGAACTTTCACATATGAGAATTCAATAGAATTAATTCCTCATATATGAAAACCCGATAAAATTAATTTTTTCTACATATGAAAGGTTAGATCTAATCCTTCCAGTGTCTGGAAAATTAGTTTCTCATATGTAGAAATTTATATTAGATCCCTCCGATCTCTGAAAAGTTAATCTCCCATATATGAACCGTGTTCTCACCGACTGCGGGACAACAATACTTGTTGTCATCGGCTCCGATATGACAGTAGTAGTTATTCGGGCAGGGAGTTTCTCTTTTGCAGATCTGGGGTCGACCGCTGACCATGTAAGGATCTCCTGTCCTGCAGGGATTCTCGAAAGCTGAAATCATCCAACTTAAATAAAATTACAAAATATAGTTTTTACCTGGACAGGCAGATTCACAAGATTCTCTGGAAACAAAGTTGTTTTGGTTGCCCTTGACCCCGAAGTACTCGAACGGCTCGCATTTCTTCGTCGCAGAATCAAACGACCAGCGTGTTAACTTCAATTCCCCTGATCCTTGGACTTTCGAAGGAAGAGAACAAGGATCGGAAACGGCATTCGGACAACAGACGGTGGATTCTGAATTCGCTCCGAAGTGACACCAGAAGGAAGAGGGACAACTGGGGCTCTGGCTCGAGCACTTGACGTACTGGACGGGCAAGTTGCTGACAGCGGCGAAGGCGTAGGAGTTCGGACATGGGTCCACAAATACTGGACATGTTTTCTCACATTGTTCTCGAGTCAAGAAGTTGTTCTGTAATTAGAAACAATTACTTTCGTATGTCGAATATTCATAAAACTCACGGCATTTCCTTTAGAACCTCGGTACAGGAACTGCTTGCATTGCTTGTCTGTCAAGTCGAAGAACCATCTTTGTTGGACACTATTCCCGCTTCCTTCGATCACGGCGAGGACACAGGGGTCTTGTTTCCCAGGACAGCAGGCGTTTCCTGAGCCTATTCCTGCGTGACACCAGTAGTCAGTGGGACACGAGTTGTCCTGTCCAGGGACGCAGTTCATGGGTTTATTGTCCATCCCCAAGATCGGCTCGCCCATGGCACAGACGTTCTCCCAGGTCGGACAGGTCTGTTCGCAGTGATCTCTCAGGAGGAAATTGTTTTCGTTTCCGAAGAGTCCCTTGTAAGTGAATTGCTTGCACTGTCTGAGGTTACTATCGTAGTACCATCGGCTCATGAAATGAGGTCCAGTACCCTGAGTCATCTCCGCTTGACAGGGTTCGCTCGTGGAAGGACAGCAAACCGTGGTTTCGTCATCGTACCCTACGTGACAGTAGAAGCCTTGGAGACAAGGTTGGATCTTGCTGCATTGGATCGGCTTCCCATCCATTCCGAGCATGGGATTTCCTTTCTTGCAGGGATTCACCCAAACAGGGCATTTTTGCTAAACACCACAAAATTATAAAAATAATCAGATTTTCATGAAATTGTTCCGAAAAAAAACTTCTAGAATTCTTAATTTTAGTTTTATCGAAAAATGATAACAGGAAAAACAAACCTCGCAAGATTCCTTGGTGAGGAAGTTATTGGTGTTTCCCTTCGTTCCGAGATAGTTGAACGGCAAACATTGACGCTTTTCGGCGTCATAATAATATCTAGTCAAAGCACTGCTTCCTTCTCCTTTGTTCAGGATTTCATTACAGGGATTGCTGACTGCAATAAAAGCAAAGCTTCAAGCGTTATCCACACAACAAAAGTTAAGTATCAATCCACTTTGGCGAAATAGGAATGAATGCCAAATTTCTTTGGAAATAGGTCTTATCACGAAAATATTTATTTTGGCGAAATGAGAATATAATCTCCCTTCACCAAAGTGGATTACACAACAAAAGTCAAGCGAAAAATAACGGCAAAAAATCTCAATCATTTAAGCTTCCAAAACAATTTTTACTTACCTAAAGCTTGACAACAGACGGAGGTTGAGGGATCAGCCCCCAAGTGACAGTAATATCCAGCAGGACATACTGCTTGATTGTTGACGGAACATTGAACGGTGACTCCTTGACTCTTATATGCGACTCCTCGTTGACATGGATTCACTGGACAAAAAAAATTGAAAAGGGGAATAGGGGTTGGGAATACTATGAATAAGGGACAAGAATTCTATCCATGGGGACTGTTCGAGAAGGGGAGGGGAACTTACCGACGCAGGAGTTTTCGCAATCTTGCTTCGAAATAAAATTGTTCTCGTTTCCTTGAAGACCCTTGTACATGCAGCTCTGGCACTGTTGTGTCAGGGGGTTGAAGTACCATCTAGGAAGGTTCGAGTTACCGACTCCCACGTTCAGGGGTTGGTTGCATCTATCTGTGTTACTTGCTGAAAAACAAGATCTTATAGAAGAATACGAAAACTAAATTTCGTGTTTAAAAATATAAAAATTGAATTTTATTTTAAATGTTTTTATTTTTGCAAACCTGGCTTGTTGCAGCATACAGTAGTCTGTGAATTAGCCCCGACGTGACAGAACTGCTGTCCAGAACAAGTCTGGGAGAGTACTGTACCCGGACCACATTGGATCAAAGACGAGGATGTACCGTAAGCACATGGATTCGGTGATTCTATAAATAAATAAATTATTTGCTGAACAACAAACTTCAACAAAAGAGAAAATAAGAAACCAAAGAGCTTGAAAAATCTGACTTTCTGGATTCAGAAGCCGCAAAGCAACTTAGCAAAAAATTTCAAAAAAAAAACAGCAAACAAAAACAACACAAAACCTGGACATTGCCTCTGGCACTCCTCGAGATTCACGAAGTTGTTTCTGTTACCGGCAGATCCGAAGTACAAAAATTCTTCACAAAGTTTGGTGTCCTTGTTGAAGAAGAATCGGGGCAACTGTAGAGCCCCAACTCCCTGGTCCTTTTCCTGGCCGCAGGGATCCACTGAAATAAAAAAGCAAAACTACAAACTTTCACACTAAAAGCAAAATTTCAAACTCATATTAAAAGTAAAAATTTAAATAATACTAAAATCAGTGCAAAAGCAGAAAGCGAAAAAAAGTGAGAGCAAAGAACACAGCAAACGATATTCCAGATTATCCAAATTAATCACCAAAATTTAAAGTCTTGATTCAGTTTTGTTCGTGCCAAAACATTTTTTAAATCCTTCGTGTCAAGATAAGTGCTTCAGTTTTTTTTCTTGTCAAAATAGAAACTGCTTCAAATTCCTCCCTGTCAAGACAAAAACTGGTTTAATTTTTTTCATGTCAAAAAAGAAGTTTCAATTTTTTTTCGCATTGAAAAACTACTTCAGTTTTTTTCGTGTTAGGAAGCAATTTAGTTTAAATTTTTTCCGCCCCGAAAAAAAGTGCATCATATATATTTCGTGCTGAGACACGAATCACTTTAAGCCTTTTTGCGTCAATTCAAAAATCGCTTTAGCTTTTTTTTCATTGAGACACGAATTTTTCCGTAGGAAGATACGACGTGAGAACCTTCTCTATTTCGAAACGCCGATTTTTTACGGAAAATCAAAATTGTGACTTTGGACTCTGGTGATTAGTTTCGACAAAAGGAACACAGAGGTTAAATATTCCAGACACCTGAAGGCGGTGGAGGCAGTGGAGGTAGAAGAGGCACCGGAGGTAGTGGAGGCGGTTGAGGCCGGGGCGTCATGACGACTGGAGGGAACTGTGGGGGTAGGGCGAGTTCTATGATTTCCTGTCTCGGGGGTGTCGTCACCACAATTGGAACAAGAGGTAGTTGGGGTACTTGGGGTACTTGGACTAGAGGGGGTTGACGCGGGGGCCGAGGGGTCGTAACGCCAATGATGACATTCGAGGGTTCTGGGAGAATGATATGAGGGGCTGGCCCCATGTTTTTCTGGTTCTGACAGACCCTCTGGCATTCTTCGAAGGACTCGAAGCTGTTTCCGAACCCCCCGGATCCCCTGTAGAGGTAGATCTGACAAGACCCGCTTTGGGACTCGTAGTACCACCTAGGAAGCTGCAACCCCCCCTGTCCCGTGGAAAACGGCTTCTGACAACAGTCCTTCGTCGCCACGGAGACACTGATCTGCGTCTGCGGGAGGCTCCGTGTCAGAAGCCATTCCGACGGCATCTGGTTACTCGCTTGGACGTTCAGGAACTTCTGCTCGGGCCCCGTGCTCCCTAAACTCTCGATTAGCTTCACACCAATCCCTTACACACACAGAGAGAAACTCCAACGCACCGAAGATACATGAAAACCATTCATTGATACATCATAGTAATGTACTAACCCATAGATACAATGCCTTGATACACCACATCAACGTATCAATGCACGAAAAAGTATGTACCCCCGATACATTGGAGCTGTTTTAGTCTTCTGATGCATCGTATAGATTACATCAGTCTGTGTGTGCACATCACTCCAATCTGGTAGTCTTCTATCAAGTTACTTATCACTCGGATATTGTAATACTGTAATTTCCCGTTACGGTGTCACCACAGCGAGCGTGCAAGTGAATTTTCGAAATTTTAAAATTCAAAATTCAAAATTTCGAATTCTGGAAATTTAAAAATAAACTAACCTTCGCAGACCTGCTGGCACGACTGGAAAGTGTTGAAGTTATTGCCGTTTCCGCAGCATCCGGACCAGTAGAAGAGTTCACAACGCATCCTGGCAGGGTTGAAGTACCATCTGGGGATTCTGTAAGGTCCTGTTCCGATCTGCTGGGGCAGGTTACATGGAGCTCCTGATCCTCCTCCAGAAATTCCTGAACATTTTTTTATTTTTTAAAATTAAATTTTTATCTCCAAAAATTCTTTATTTGCTTTTATTTTTGCAATTTATTTTTTTAAATTCTTATTTACTCACTTTTGCTTTTTTCTTAAATTTTTTCAATCTATTTGTTTATTTTTAATTATTTTTATTTTCTATCATAGAATTTCTACTTTTTATTCTACAATATTTCCCAAAAAAGTGGCTGAAAATCAGATTTTTTTTCGGAAAGATTATATTTCTTTGAATTTAAATCCTTTATAAAGAACTATAAAAAGCTTATTTTCAAAGTTTTAAACAAGGGTTTTTCAAATTGTACTTATTTTGATATTGAATGTCCACTATAAAGGACCAATTTAAAGTACCGCTTGAAAAATTCATTTTTCATAAAAATTATCGAATAGCTTGGCTGTTTTTCACTACAAAAAAAGTTATCGAGCAACTTGGCTGTTTTCATCACAATGAAGTCATCGAGCAACTTGACTATTTTCATCATACCAAAGTTATCGAGTAACTTGACTATTTCCACCACGGTAAAGTTGCCGAGTAACTTGACCATTTTCACTTTCCTCTCGACCGGTCCATTACCCCTCTTGTCTGCTCAAATTCAGTCATTTTTTTTGGCCAAACAAACCAAACAAAGGCACTTAAAAAAAAGGAAAGTAATCCCTCAACGAAAAAGAGACTCACTAGATTTATCCCTAAACGAAAAAGAACCTTACTAGATTTTCCTCGCGGCGTTAATCCCTCGACCAAACAGTCAAATTTGGAGAAATTTGAATTCGTGATTCGATCATAGACTCACCGACTGTAAACTGGGGGTAGCTGGCGAAAGAAGGGGGATTGGGGTAGTTCGACTCTTCCTGGACAAAGAGTCCGGGAGCCTCATCTGAGAGATGGGGGTTCGAACTCGAATTTTGGCCTGGCTCCTTGTAAAGCAGACTTCTGACGGCATTCATGAAATCTCCATCGCTGGATCTGGAGAGAGATATCAGGACAGACAGTATCACTACCCGAAGAATCATTTTTGATCTGTCCAATAAAAGATGAAAAAAATCCAAAAATTGAGATTCTGTTTTCCCTAATTAGATGTCCTCCTGAAATTACGACATTCAATAAATCCAGAAATACACGATTAAATTCTAAATCTTTCAAAAAAAATTCCACGAAATTGTCTCGACACGAATTATCAGAAGTTCATTAAATTTTTGTTTTAAGATTTCCATTAAATTCAAAGTGTTTCAAATAATTTTAGCTATTTTTTAAAAGATCAAATTTCGTACCAAATAATTTCTTTCGAAATATTCTTGACACAGAATTATCACGAAAGATATTACGAAAAGAACCTCAGTCAGGATCAACGATATTTTAAATATAGATTATCAGTAAATTTAATTACTGTGAAATAAATATGGAATTTCCAGGAAAAATTGAAATTAACTTGAAAAGATAAAACATTTAAGGAGGGATAAAAATTAATACGGAATTTTCTGAGAATAATGGACATTTAAAAATAACTACAAATTAATATGAAGTTATCTGGGAAATTATAGATCTCTAAAGACAACTACAAATGAATATTGCCTCTTTCGAGACGACGAACTTTTAAAAATGACTACAAATTAATATATAATCTTTTCCGAAAACAAAGTTTTAAAGATGACAGAAAATTAGTGCACATTTCATCTTCTCCGAAACAATAGGACTTTAAAGGTAGAGAGGACCACAAATTAATATGTGATTTTTTTCGAAAACAAAGTTTTAAGGATAGCTAGAAATTAACACAAGTTGTCTTCGAGACAATGGAACTTTAAAGATAAAGGCGACTACAAACCGATGGAGAAGAAGAAGCTTGTTCACGGTGTATAGGACAAACAAACAAAAAGGAAACCGGAAAAGACAAGACCGGATGAATCGAGTTCTTTTTTGATGACGAAAGAAGCAAATGAGTCGACGATTCAGGATCGATAGTCCTCGAAGGTCCTCGGAGGTCCTCGGGACTCTCGAAAGCCCGAGGCAAAGAGACCGCCACGGGGGAGTCCACGAGGAAGTGGCCCGATCGAGACTCCCCTTTTCTTGTTCACACTCAACTGTCTTCATCGGGACACTAATCTACATTTAAAAAACCCAAAAATCTAAAAATTCAAAAACTTTTTAAAAAATAAAAAACAAAGAATTCTCGGAAAATGAAAGCGACCGGTCTCGGAAATATTTAAAAAATTTAAGATTTATTTTTTGAATTAAATTTCGAAAAAGTGTTTTACGAAAATTTTTTGAAAGATGATCTCCGAGCGGGACGCGATCGGTCAAGCCCCGCGAGTTCCAAGATATTCCAAAATTCTTCGAAATGTCCTAAAATTTTTCAAAATGTTCTAAAATAGCTGCTTTCAAGTTCCAACTTGTGTAAATTTCCAAAAGGAGATCGGACAAAGGCTTGAATAGTGTAAGACAAAAGTGAAAAGTAGGGTTATTCAATGGATTAAGAAAGATATCAATGCAATATGAACTTTGATTTGGGAGGGAAATTTGAAGTTTAGGATACTATATCGAAGATGGAAAATAAATATTTAACATGAATCTGAGTGCTGAAAGGAAATTGAAACTTTGGGTACTGTACAGGAAATAAAAATAAAAACCGATTTAGTGTGGATCTCAGTCCTGAGGGAATATTTTTATTTTTTGCTTTTTGTGAGATCAAAGCCAGCCCAACAAGTGGCTTTCGTAATTGATCAAATATTTGATCAGAGCTTGTGAAATACCTCATCACGATAAAGTACTGTAATTTCCAGTTAAGTATTTGAAAAAATCACTCATATAACAAAGAGTTCCTTATTATCGCAATCGCTATTAACATAAGAATCACTTTAACGAAATCTCCACATTACCGTAACTGTTACTAAAACATGTTAAAAACTACTTTTAAAGTAATTTTCACGTTAGTATAATTTTCAGTGGAATAGTGGAGTTAAAACATCAGTCCTATAGAGAAGTTTTCACATTACCGTAATTTCCAGTAGAATATCCGAATTAAAAGTATAATCACTCCCGTAAGGAAAAGTCCCACATTACAAAAGTGAGTACACAAGAGTCCTCAAGTGAGAAAATACGACCGGAAGTGACTGAAATCCGTCGAGGAGTGGACATTGGTCGAGCAAACAGAGTCCTGCAAAATCCAGGAAGCCGGTTTGTCAGACAATCCTTCTTAAAATTAAAGTGACCAAGGACAAAAAACCGCTCGAGTTTTCCCTTTCTCTGGATCGGATTTTTCTTTTTTCAGGATCGAGTTCTTGTAGAATTCTCCTTGAAGATTACGGACTCCGATGAGTAAACTTTTCTAGTCGGATTAGCGCTGTAGAAGTTGGGACAAGCCATGACCTGGTCAAGAGCAGTATAGCGATCGGATTTCGGGTTGTCTAACTTTGACGTCTCCCCGTCAATCTTCCTTATCCGGTCCTCGACTCCGCGATTCGTCTTTGTTTGTCCCGAAGGCGGAAGTTCGTTCTCCGAAAGCTTCCACCATTCAAAAAATTTAAACCCCTGTCAAAAATCAAATTATACTTTTTACTTTTATTTATTTTTGTTTAAAAATCTAAGCCACAATCAAAGTCAACACGATTTCCATAGACCCGTATAAAGCAACATTGAACATTTTAAATTTAAAATAAAAAAATTCTCACGAAATTCAGAACTTTTCCGAATTTTCGATTTAAATTTCCGTTCTAAAAATTCCCACCAGGGTTGTGATTACTATTTTGCTGACCAGAATTCCTTTTCGAATTTAGGGGGAGAAGGAAAGTCTCCATAGGTTCCCTGACTCCCTTGACCTTTATCTTCCCCCTAGATTGGATATAGTACAAATTATTCGGAAGAGCCTTCGCCATCGCTCCCGTCATGTGGATTTTCCTTATCTCACCATGGGAATCCATTCTGCTTGCCATGTTGACGGTGTTTCCCCAGATATCGTATTGGGGCTTCTGGGCCCCTATCACCCCAGCAACGAGAGGGCCGAGAGAGAGACCCACTCTAAGTTGGAAGTTCTGGAAAGAGTCCGCATTAAGTTGATCTAGAACTTGGGACATAGCCATCGCGAATTCCACCATGATCACAGCATTCCGAGATTCCTAAAAAATAATCATTACATAAAAATCAAAAACAATCATACGTTATACTTAAAATAAATATCCATAAACCCACATTATCACAATTATCCGTTTCGTTTTCATTGAGACCAGCCGCAGCCATATAGGTACTGGATACAGTTTTGATTTTTTCTATACAGCTAAATTTCGGTTTCGACAGCAGCTTATCAAATTCGCAAACAATCTCATTCAATAATCTCAAGCACTCCAATTTCCTGGATCTATCGCATTCTGACCAATATTCCTTGAAATTCGGGATACTCGCGAACATCACGCAGACATTCTCATGATCTCTAGCATACAATTCATCCGTCTGTCTGTCTGGATTCAAAAACTTCGCTGCTACAGTACTTGGGAGAATGTTTTCTATCAAGAGGTTGTTGATATCCTGCATCGTCTGGACGTCTTTTTCTTCATTTTTGAAGGCCACATTACACGCTGCTTCGACTTTCCTTTCGTACTCTGTCTGAAAATATTTAAATTGAGAAAATCAAGGAATTTTAGTCATAGGAAATAAACATTAAAAAGGATTAGAGAATATAAATAGAAAACAAGCTATTGAAAACAGAAAAAAATAAAAATTAGATAAAGTTAAACGATAAATATTAACTTTAAAATTTAAAAACTTACAATCCAAGCGATGAAAATAATGATCAAAAACAATGCTATCACATTGACTAATATAATTGTTGGTTGACAAGTCATCACTTGAACAGATCCCGTCAAATCCGCTTGACTTATAAAAGTCAAAATCAAAGAAAATAATCCACAATCCACAGCAGCCAAAAAACATCTAAATGGATACGGCAGTTGGTAGAGAGAGAAAACAATACAAATATGGCATATACAATTCGGCAGCCACGTTATCGAAAAATTTGGTTCTACGTAATCTTCAGAAAACAAACAGACGATTATATGGGGTCCTATACAGAGGAAAAAGGACCCTGCGTAGGCCCCACAGACGAGCAGCAGTCTTGCCGGAGGACAGATGGCTTCCAGAAGACATAGAATCCCCAAAAATAAAAGACAAACTAGGATCTGGATTTCCAAAATATCGTGGAGCCCGGTGGGGACGTTGTAGAGGACCAGGAAGAAGTTCGCCAAGGCTATCGGGAGACAGAGGATAAACAAAATCCTCAATTCCGTCAAGTGAAATGTCGTCGGCTTGGAACTAAAATTAACGCAATAATCACCATGCTTAGAGTGGTAAATTCGTCATATTTTATATCATGTAAATGTTGTAATTTTGTATCTTTGATAAAACTTACTAGAATGGACATAGAAGATAAGGAGAAATATCGTAAGTCCCGTTTGTGCAGTGGAACATCGTCCTCAAACTCGTGGAAGAAAGATTGCTCAAATTATTCTCTATCAATGTCATACTTTGGATGGTACTACTGTAGTTTGCTGCTCTTCTTCTAAAAGCATCACCATTTTCAGAATCAGATTCTCCAGGTCTTTCTCTTCCTAAATTCGAAAAAGGAGTTTCTGCTCCCCAAAACTCGGCCATTTTTGACATCTTCGATTTCATAGAGATCCTACTTGCGGCTGCGTTTCCGTCTTCGCAAATATCCATCGCCCTTCTTTTATTTCTGTATATAGAAGCTGTTCTTTCGACAATTGTGGCTTTATCCGGGAGAATATGGTAAGTAGGTTCAGAAAGCGCCAGAATTTGTGGATCATCTGTCTTCGCCTCGACGAAGCAATAGTCACCCATCAACATGTCTTTCGTTTTCTTCGTTATGTGAACGGCCCCGGAAACTCCACAAGCTTCCATGTGGTTCGCGAGAGTGACGTCGTCACTCCAGATGTCGAATTGCCATTTCTTCAACCCCAAAATCCCACAGAGGACGGAACCTGTATGGACTCCGATCCTCATGTTCACGTTCACCCCGGTGGCCACTCTCACTTGTCTGGAAAAACCCAAATGTAAATCAAATTAAAAATACAAATTTACTTGATGGTTTTGATCATCTCGAGCCCCATGAGAACACACATGTCGGCGTGATTCGGTCTGTTCACCGGCATTCCGCTGACGGCATAGTAGCAATCGCCAAGAAACTTTATCCTCATGCATTGTAGTTTCTGCAAATAATAAAAACAAATGTAGATGTAAAAGATAAAATATATAAATCATTAGACAAACCTGTGCATCCTCATCGAACTTGCTGTAGAGTTCATTCAGGGTCCTTACAAGATCTTTTGCCGACAATTGAGCTGCTAATACGGTAAAATTAACAATATCAGCAAAGAGGATACTGTAAAAGGAAAATCAGTATGAGGTTAAAGAACTGATATATCAATTCAGAAACTTAAACGGACCTAACATTGTCGTGAACTTGGACGTGCAAATCATGGAAAAGTTTCTGGTTTTTCCCTGGTTTCCCTTTCGCAGCAGAAGAGTTCGCAATAATAGATTGACTGACTTTGTCCGTAAGATAAGCTGGGATAACAGAAAGCAAAAGTTTCTCTTGTCTGCTTTTCAAAGTCTCCAGTTCCGTTCTCCTTCTGACAGCATCCCCGAGTTTCTGTGCGATGCTGGCTCTGGAACAGGCACTGTTGGAGTCACAGATAAGACCGCTGCCAGTCACGACGAGTTGATATAAGAACAAAGGCCAGATCTGAAATCCCAGATCGTATGAGATTTAACATTACATAAATACTAAAATTATATGACTCCTAAAATTACGTAAATCTTTTACTTACAGAAAACATATGGGAATATTTGGACCCTTCGAGCTGTTCCTCCTTGTGTCCGTATAAAACCAGGGTAATGAGGAGGATATTGAAGATATTGAAGCATATTATGATGACTAGAAAAAGCCTCCTGTGACGAGGAAGAACAAAAAACTGATAGAACGTCGTTAAAGCGAGGGAGCTGTAGAGACTGCTCAAATCCGCGGTCCTTTCCGATCTTTTTTCTGAGATCAACGGCAGATGGATGAGCCAAATGAAAACAGGAAAAGCCAAGGAACTCAAAATCGAAAATCCAACGAGAGGAAGAGCGAAAGGAGAGTTATCATCGCTGTATCGGATCAATATGAAGCTTAATAATGTTACTACTAGAAATACCAGGCAAAATACAAAGTATGGGATATTTTCGAGCTGGAATCTGTGACAGAGGTAATGAGAAAGGAAAATCTGAGCGACGGCATATACGAAGAGCCAGAGATGGAAAGTATGGAGCCGAGCACGATCGAGTGATGTCCAATGCTTCACCAGTACACTCCGGACTTCCTCCCTCTCTGTTTTCTCCTCATTGTTATCATCGTTGTTGTTCAAGGAGATGATATTAGAGTTGGAAATCGCAGAAGCCGATCGATAGGACCGTTTCGAAGGGAAGGAGTCCTCGAAAGGCACGAAACTCGTCTCCATTTCTGAAATCCGATTTTTTACATAGTGAAAGTCAGGAATTTCTCACGAAGTCATCCCGAAGTGAAAGTTCCGAAATTTCAAGTTACATATTTTCTTTCCAAGGTTATATTATTATTGCAAAAACAGAAATTTTTATGAAATGACTCTGACACAAAAGTTTAGAGACTTGAAATTTTAGATTTTCCTTCCGAAGGTTTTCCCCAGGTTCCGAGGTCTGGTAATTAAAGGAGTAAATTTCTCTAAATTGATTAAAAGAAATTTGATCTCCTGAGAAAACCTCCGGCTTCTCTCGGAGAAATCTGGATTCGAGAAAAAACGATTTTGAATAGACTAAAGAATAATATAAAGAATAATAAAGTGGTTGTCAAAAACACATGTCGAGATGAGCTTTGTTTGAAATCCTTGCGGACTCTCCTTCAAAGGACAAGTTCTTTTTTGAATTTCCGGCTCAATCCCCCGTCCAGGAAAATCGGGGTTGAAAACCATGTTTTTTTACTTTAAAAGTCCGAAATTATAAAAGTATAAAATTATAAACTATAAAACAAAAACTTAAAATGTTAAAAAGTATGAAAAGTTAATATTGTAAAAAAGTCAACAGTTAATTTGAAAGAGGAAATAAGTGTTTGTAATGGAAGATTTTTATTATCGTCTTTGGATAATCTTCTAGACCCATCGAAAAAGATAAAATTCCGTAATTTTCTGTCTCGACTGAGAAATTATAAATATCCATTTCAAGGTCATTTTTTTACAAATTTTTGCAAAACATTGTTATTTTTATAGTAATTTAATTTGGAACCTGTCAAAAATACATAAACATGATTCCATAATTTATGGTGTTAAGTAGGATATTTCAAAAGTTATTTGGAACTTTACAAAACTCTTGTTTCAATAAAATCCCGTCTCGAATGGAAAGTTTCAAAGATTCGTGTCGGGAAAATTCCCCAAGATTTCACAACAAAAATGTTTTTAATAAACTGGTGGAGTGGCTCGAGAAAATGATAAAGACTATAATAAAATGATTGGAAGACTCTAGAG
This sequence comes from Halicephalobus sp. NKZ332, assembly GCA_009761265.1. Classification (NCBI taxonomy): domain Eukaryota; kingdom Metazoa; phylum Nematoda; class Chromadorea; order Rhabditida; family Panagrolaimidae; genus Halicephalobus; species Halicephalobus sp. NKZ332. The sequence goes on from VOSG01000083.1 coordinate 77,348, forward strand.
AAGGATCGAGGGAGAATTGGCTGAAATCAGTCGAAATTGGCTGACATCCATCTGCCGGAAGAAAACAGGAGCCGAAGGAGAAACTCGAGACTAAAACGTCGCGGTTCTTTTCTCGATTGTTTGCGCAGACCAAAAAAGAACCCCAGAAATGCCGAAAACCGAAGGACTCCAACGTCAGATCGAGTGGGCAAATTCCTTCTGGCATTGTCCTCTCTTCAAAAAAAACATAAACAAAAAAAAGCTTTTCTGGAAAACGTTGAAGAAAAGATGACCTACAATGAGATAAACTAGTTAAATAAAGAAGCATCATAGTGTTCTGAAAGTCACAAACGAAAATTTCACAAAATAAGCTTAACAAAAATTTGCAGAACTCTTAGGAGATATTTAGTAATTGATTTCAGAAATGCTTGCTGGACTCTGGGAGGCTATTATATAATGCCCGGAAAGCCATTTATCTCCTGTCGGAAGTCATCCATAAGATTCGTAAAAATCAAAATAAAGGGAAAAGCTATTTTTAAAAGAAATCACATTTGCTATAATAATCCAACCTTAATCCGAAATGATGCTATTGTAAAAAAATAAAAATCTGTAATACAAAAGTCCGAAAATAGTCTCAAATTGAACTTTTGGAATCTTCCAGTTGAGATCGAAAAATCCAGTATCTATGCTTTTCTATAAAAGTATAAATCGTATCATACTAAAGACAAATAATTTAAATAAAAAATCCTCTCAAAGAGAAATCTTAAGATTTTCTTTATTTAATTAATTAAATTTATGAAAAATAACTAAAATAACGGTCCATTTAATCGTTTGGCTTTAATCCGCAAAATGACTCTGTATGTTACTATTTTCAAGATCCATGAAAATGACGTTTCTTTATAAAAAAATAAATTTGTAAAGAGAGATAATAAAATTAAATTAATAAGTAGATAAATAATGCATTATGAGAGGAGTCCTTTTCGAAATCCAGAGTCTAGAAATCGGATCTCTCGGGAGCCTCTGTAGGACGTGAGATCATGAAGTTATGAAAATATGCGAAAGCAAAAGTTGGAAAATAAATAAGAAAAAAGATATTCCGCAAAATGCTCTCGAGACAAATATTGGGAACTCCTCAGAATCTGATTCTGAATTTTCGTTCTAAGAGTTTTTATTGGATCATGAGGAATTCTAATAACTTCAATTAATGATTTTTAGAAATTAAAATATCCCACAAAATTAACAAAATCTTCCTAATAACATTATTTTAAAAATTAATAATATCTATTTCCAAATTTCTCTCCACCCAAATTCAGAGAACCTAGAAACTTCCGGAATTTAAAATTTCAATTGGTCCAAAAAAGTTCCCACTGGATTCTGAAAGATTCTAATCTTTGTAATTAATTGCTCTTAAAAAATTCAAACGCCCCGCCAAATTGATAAAATGTCTCAATTATCAAATCATTTCAAAAGTGCGAAATTGTCTCGACACAAAGTCCTGGATTTTTTTAGAACCTTCGGAAGTCCTTGAACTTTCCGTTCCAGGACAATATTGTTTTAAAAATTAGCTGACATTGTTGCAAGAGTCTTGCAGAAGTTCAGGAAATTTTATTTCTTGAAACTAGGAAGATAAAAGTTGAAAAGTTGGGAATCTTTGATGAATGACGCCTCGTGGAACTTGAAAATCAATGTTAAGAATTTCTGCACTAATCAGAGGACAAGTAGGCTTAAAACCGATGTTGAAGAGATTTTTGGACTAATTAAAGAATTAAAAAAATTTAGAAAATCGATGTTGAGAAAAATTCTAGAGTAATTAGAAAAATTCGGGAAATCAATGTTAAAGTTTTCTCAGACTAATCAGAGGACAAAGAAAAACTTAAAAATCGATGTTAGACAAATTCTGGACTAATCAGGGACAAAGGAATTTCCGGAAAACTCTCAAAAATTCAAAAGACCGAGAAATTTAGTTCAAAATGATGTGTGAAAGAGTTTAAGATTGAATTTCATTCCCTGAGGAAAGGAATGATTCGAAAAAAAATTAGTCAAAAACACGTTATTTTACTTTTGACATAATTTTTTTCGGTGAAAAAAACAAAATTTGGTTTTTTTGAAAAAATTGAAAAAGAGGCCTTAATTTGATTTGTGTCGGATTTTTCTCGTCTGCTTCTTTGGAGAAAAACCGCTCTTGAATTTATTTAATTTTTCTTAATTTATTTAATTTTTTTTTAATTTCTTTAATTTTTCGAGGTTTTTGGAATTTTAGGAAACAATTAATAATTTTCAAAAAATCAATCAAATATGAAGGAATTTTAAAAAATAAGAATTTAAAAATTGAGTTTTTTTTCATGGATTTTTCTAGACTCTATTCAATGAAGTAGTTTTATATCGTAAATTTTACGACAAAAACATCTTCAAGAATTCTTGAAAGATTAATTAAAATAAAAAATCTTTGAGCAATTCAAAAAAATAAAAACAATAAAGTTTCAGACATGGAAAGTAAGCTTGTTTCTCGTCAAATTACACCTGTTTTCTTAGCATAAAAACTCCTTATAGTATTTGGAAAATTTTGCAATAAACATAACTTTAAAAGTTAGAAAACAAATTAAAGTTCATTTTCACCAATATCAGATATGGTTAGTTGTACCATGATTTTCAAAGAATTTCGTGTCAGGAACTAATTCCGGGAAGTTTCTTATTTTTAGTTAATTCCTACCATAATCAAGTACGAATGACCTCACTAAAACTATTCGAATAATTTCGTAGGGAAAGTTAACTCTAACACTTTCCTAATTCCTGGAGTTGACTTCTATCAGTTTCAGAATAAAAGTGAACTTGCCACGATTTTCGGAAAAATATCGTGTCAGGAACTAATCTCATATTTCACGACAGGATATTCACGGAAGTGAGCAATTGATACAATTGTCCTCCAGGACAAGCTCCGGAGATATTAAAAATGAATATAAAAAAACTAGTTTCAGGGACATGCTAAAGTGAAATCCTTACTCTTACTAGTATAAAGTCATCTTGAATGGAATTTTTCATAATTTATTCAAGCGGAAATAAGAAGACAATGATATTATAAAAATTAGACTTGAACTTTTGACGAAATTCCCTCGAAAGGAATTTTCAGAATTTCTAGAATTGTCTGGCAAAGTCAAAAACCAAAGATTTGGAATGTTAAATTCTACAAAATTCTGGAAGATTCTGATTCAAAAAATTAAAAATAATTTTCAAAGCTATTTTTCAAAATACTAGAATAAACTACTTCTTTTCTTTATTACCAAGTCATCTCGGATATGATTTTTCTATTTTAATGGAAAAAAGCAAGAAAAGTAGAATAATTTTGAGAACTCATTTTGTAGGGTTTTTGGCGTGACGTCCGTTGAATGACAATCGAAAAGCAGCAGGAAAGTCGACTTTGTCTTGAGAGACCTCTGACTTTCGAAAAATAAATTGAACTTTTTAAAATCACTTTTTATGTAATAATTTTTATTCCTAATTCTCTGAAACCATATTCCAAATACTGATCCTGTCGTGAATAGTTTTTAATTTAATTCTTGGATCCGAATTTGATTGATGGGTTTTTTCAGCCAAATCCGATCTTCCTTTGTCCTTCTTGATCCCTCCTTATCTCTCCTTATCATTTCGAAGTTATTACTGGATGAATGTTGGAAGGTAGCAGATCCCCACTATGCAGAATTTCGCGGATTCTATGTCGTTTAGAAAGTAGGAGATGTTGGTGAGTTTTTCGATGAATTTTGATGGATTTCCATATATCAATTTCCAGCCAAAGTGCTTCAACTCCTCCAGAAAAGATTCCTTTCAACAAAAGGGTATATGAGAAAATTCAGCTTTACGTCTTTGGAGAAGTTTGTGGTTTTTCTTTGTGAAGATTTTAAGGGTCTTTTTAGCAATCCATAGCGTTCAATCCGAAATTGGTCAAGAGTGCCCTCAAAGTGGATAAAGTTGATGAAAAGAAATGGAAACTGATTTACTACGACTTCGATTCAAGCAGAATAGGGGTCTTCAGCGTCCTCTGCATTGCCAGCTGTATCGCTTTCATTTTTATCGCTTCCGTAGACTTCTGGATCCACGGAGATTTCACGATCAATGCTGCAAAGACACTTCGAGATGATAGTGAAGAAGTGAGTTCGTCTTCAAAACACTATCATCAAAAGTCCAATAAAAACTTTCGGGACGGATTTTTAAAATTCCGGAAACAAAATGTTAACTACGAATTTTTACAGTACTGTAGTTGGTTAGCAATTTTATTTTTAAAATTTCAGCTTGGTCCCTACATCGCAGTTCCTGTTGTATTGCTAGTAATGGTCAGCACTATCCTCCTCAGATTGCATTTGATGAAGATATTCCGGATTTATCAAAGCCAGCAAAATCCGGAGAAATTTACTTTAATCCACCCTGGATTCATCAAACTTTACAAAAAGGTTTTAGTTTCCTCAATAGTTTTTATTTTTAAACCTATAACTGCTTTCAGAAAACTTTTACCAGATCCGAAGTGTCTTCCAAGTCCTTCCTCTACGAAGAATCCTCCTCCATGATAGACCTTTTCAAAGCAGGAAACGTAAAAATCGGGAAAAAATCATGGATCTTGAACATCGAAGCATTTCGTTCTCAGCCTTTCAAGTCCTACATGCTCAACGAGAGGAGCCAGATTCCGGAAGAACTGCAAAAACGGGAACTTTCACGAGGAAAAGGTTTTTCGTCGAGACAAAAACCTCCAGTTCCTCCTCCTTTTTGATTTTTAGGATATTTCTAGATTTAGATCTTTAGGAACATTGTATAAATTGAATTTCCGAATTTTATAGATTCAAATTTATTGAAGAACAATTTGAATTACCCAACTCTAGCCTACTCGTTTTAAAAACTACTTCCGAGAGAGCTGTTGATCTTCCGAAGTCTCCAGTTTCCGAACAAAATCGACTCGGTTCAAATTCGGATTTGGATTGGAATTTCGAAATTAACTTGGAATGGGATTTGACTCGAAATTTCAAAATCGACAACTCTGCTCAGAAAAAAATGGCAGGGACTCAATATGATTAGAAAATTCTCTAGGATTAAAAGGAATCACGAAGGGACCTTCTCCTTGCGCTCTCCGCGATACTCATCTGGTGCCTTAGTGGAGAAGGTGAAGTCACAGCTTGAAATGAGTCCACAAGTTCTTCTAGTTCATTGGTACTCAAACACTCCCTCAAGGGTTGAGTCAAAGCTTGGGTTGATTCTGACCATGATTTTCTTCCAGCAAACTTGTCTGCAAGTTCAAGGAGAAGCTTTTGAATAACATTTTCATCCAAGACTGCTTCTTCTTCTATTATTCTCAAGGCCGATTGTTCCGTCAAAGACTCGAAGAATCTCCAGGCTAAAATTCCAATATATTAACATGAATATTCCTAAGAACCTTACTGTAGGCAGTCAAGCATCCGGAGAGTTCCATGGCCGCAGGGTTGAAGTTTGTAGGGGGTTTGGCTCCAGCAACACTCTGCCTGGGGAATAGATATGCCGTCACGAGCTGAGGCAATTCCCTGGTGCTGTCTTCCTTCCTGAGGTCACCTTCTGTCCTTATTGGTTGAGCTCGGGAAAAAAATACATTGTGAGCTATGTTTTCTCTCGTTAAAAAGGCAGCTACATTGATGATATTTTTAATGAAATTATCCAAGTGTTCCATTGACGTCAATTGGAAAGCTATGCAAGTGATAAACCAAGCAGGCCTCTGGATAACGTAGACGTTATCGTGGACTTTTTCGAACTTCTGGAATTACAGTATCATACTGTATTAGGAAATTTAGATAATTTTTATGAATTTTTTAGAACAAATTTTTGAGGTTATGTTATTGAAAAATCAAAATATTTGTTGTGGAATTTTCTTAACACGGATTTTTGAAATTCTACTACTACGCAAATTAGGAACAGTTGTCGCGAAATTGTTTTGAGACAAATTTTGAATCTTCTAGAATTTCTAGTTTTAAACAGTTTTAAGTTCAGTTTAAAATTTAAAGACAAGTTAATTTAAAAACTAATTTTAAAGTAACCTAAAAAGTAATTAAAGAATTCGAGAAATTCTAAAGAAACAATTTAAAAAATAATTAAAGCATAAGAGATGAGCTTACTCTGTTAATGAGGTCGCTGTCGTAGGGCCAGAAGAGGCCGTGGAGATGGAGATGGTTAACACTGGCATGACCCAGAAGACTATTGAACAACATGTGAAAGTTCTCATCCTCGATCAGGAGCATCAGATCTGTCGCCATCCTGATAGCCATTTCGTTGAGAACCTGGGGTTGGCATTCTTTGACGGCTGGGATGATTAATATGTGGCCTCTTTCCAGGGGACTAGCATTGACGGCCATGACGTGGTTTTCGAGCAAGTCATCGGAGTACGGCTTATCCAAACATCTCATTTGAAAAAGAGTTTCGTTCGGAAGTAACTTGGTGAAATTCCACCGGAGATGGTTGAATGGTTCTTTTATGCTCCTGAACCTCATCGGCTTCCTCCTCAAAGTGCCCCTTTCAGTGTTCAGCTGGACACTGAGGTCGTAATCCCCATCGAGGAGCTTATACATGCAGTTCAATTCGTAGTTAATCACCCCTTTCTCCTTGGCGGAATTCCAGGCATTGAGCATTTGTTGTTTGAACTAAAGTTTCCTTCATTATCTAAAATACAAACAAAAATAAAAACTTACCCCTTTTTCTCCATATTCTCGCTCTGGAGAGCAATCCCGGAGATTAAAAATAAAGTCGGAAGTTTTATATTGGAAAAACGGAGCTGGAGCTGTTTGATTCGAATCCAGGCTCACAGGTAGCTGAAAACAAATTTAAATACCAAACTTAATGTCAATTAAATAAAAAATTAATAAATGAGTTTTCGGTTATTAACCAAGAGAAATCAATATATTAATTTTCAATCATCAACCACACGGAGAAGAACTGATACATAAAACTTCGATTATCAATAAAATAAACAAAAATTGATATATTAATCCTGGGTTATCAATTAAGGAAGTGGAAATCGGTGTATTAATCTCCGATTATCGATAAGATGAATGAAAACTGATATATGAATTTTTGATCGTTAATTAGATAAATTCGATAAATTAAAGCCCACCTGGACCGTGGAATGTGATCGAAATTGCCTAGCCATCATGGGCGGTCGGGGTCGGGTTGCCATGGTTTCGGTATTACATTTGTCTACAGATGAGATGATGAAATACTTGTCGAAATGGCCTGGCCAAGGGTCTAGAATTAATTTTAATCAATGTATGCACAGTTGCAGGAAAATATACGACAGTCACTCAAAGAGCGGGAGCGTTTTGTCCTTCTCGCGAGACGGACCAATGAAGCGCGAACGCGTCTTTCTCATCACATGAGAAAGTTTACCAAGTAAACCATGTTTTTCGAAACAATAGTGTGCCAGCTTTGACAAAAGTAAACATTTTTCCAGGGTTTGATTTAGCATTCCGGCTAGACACACGTGTTTGTTTTGAACAAAACTCCTCGGAAAACAAGTCAAGTCGGTTCTCGAGATTTGTCGGCACTGCTTTCCATTCGACCTAACTTTTTTCCGGACGTTTTTCCCCGTGTGAAGCTATTTTTCCGTTTTTCGTTAATTGGAGTTGACTGCAAAATGGCCAGTCTTATTTCTTTCAAATCGAGACTCCCAAGGACGATGAAAGATGATAAATTTTTCAAAAGCCGTTTCAGAGATCCGAAAACTTGATTTCTAATTTTATTCATTGTGCAAACTTTCTTCCGCTTCGGTTGGCAGCATGTCCGTTTCTCTGACCATCAAGGGACCCAATGACTTCAATTACCAGAAGCACTTCAACGAGGACATGACTTTGGTCGAGTTCAAGGTGAGTTTTCCGACGCTTCCATATATGGAAACCCACAAAAGTGCTTCACATACAAATTCACACGGGTATTCCGCATGTGGAGACTTATGTAGGTCTTTTGTGTGTGAAAAATTTATTTAAGTATTTCATACATGGAAAACCACGAATACTTTATATATGGAAAGTTCATAGGTACTTCATTCATAAATTATTGCTTTCTCATATAGGAAAAGTTGTTTTCCCAATATATGAGGAGATTACATGAATTTCATATACGAAAACTGTATAAGTTTTATATAAAATTTATGGCTTTTTTATATGAAAAATTTATAACTATATAAGCTTTGTTTTCCAGCAAAAACTGGAGCTCATAACTGGGATTCTATCTTCTCAGATGAAGTTAACACTGTATGATGCAGAAAACAAGTTTGTGAAGGAATTGAAAGTCGACGAATTTACTCTGAAACAGCTGGACGTCGTCAAGGACTCCATCATCGAAGCCCGCGACATCTCTGGGAACGACCCTCTGGGAGCTGAAGGAGATGTTCCTCACTTTGCTCTTTCTGACGAAAAATACAACCAAAGAGAAGGTGATTTTCTAGTTTAGTTTTGGAATTTGATTTTTGTAATTTACAGATTCTGCGAGAAAATGGAGAGAATCTATCTTATCTTCTGGTTACAAGCCGAAGGAAGTCGTCGGACCCTATGTCAAGGTCGGAAACAGGGTCGTCGTTAAAATTCAAGGGCAACCCGACAAAAAAGGCAAGATCGAGTACGTCGGGGAAACCCTCTTCAAGCCAGGAGTCACATGGGTCGGGATTCAGTACGACGACCCGACGGGAAAGAACGATGGGTCCGTGGATGGACATCGGTACTTCACTTGCGAACCTAACCACGGTGCCTTCGTCCGACCGATGAGTGTCTTCGAGGAGGAGAAGGATCCTTTTCCGGATGAGTTCTGATCTCTTTATCTGTGCCTTGCTGTGATCTTGCTGAATCTCAAGCATTCCATTCATAATAAACTTTGTACACTATGTACATTATATACATTGTCACACAAATACAAAAACTGCAAAATATTTAGTTATCTGCGAAGTTGGTGCTCTTGACTAGTCAAGGGAACATAGATGACGTCCATCAACTTCCTTTTTTCGACTCTTCCATCGATGGTTTTGTCGATTTGGAGGAACTCCTGGTATTGTCGTCCAACGGGGATCACCATCCTTCCTCCATTCTTCAGCTGGTCAATAAGAGTCTCGGGCATATCTGGAGCCGCGGCTCCCACATGGATGGCATCGTAGGGACCTCCTTGAGGGTATCCCAGCCTTCCGTCACCTCCGACAATTTCTATCTGTCCTCGATCGAGTTTTTCTGAATGGTGTTTCTCCAGGTTTTGGAAGGACTTCTTGACTAGTTGTTCCATATGCTCTATTCCGATCGCTTTTCCATTAGGACCTGCCTGAAAACAACAAAAATTAAAATTAGTTTAAAAATAAAAAAACAAACCAAAACAGCGAAACAAGCTGTCAAGTATCCCGAACCCGAGCCAATGTCCAAGACCCGAGGACTCTTTTCTGGATCTATTTTTTCTACAAGAGCTTCTAGAGCAGCGGCATGCATATGGGGAGCTGGAATACAAACATTAAATATATAAACAATATGAAGAATATGCAGGATATAAAAACAAACCACTTATTGTCGCTCCGTATCCGATCGGCTGAGGACAATCCATATATGGATCTACATCCACGAAGTCAGCTCTGTCCACAGCCAACATGGCCTCCCGGACACGTTCATTGTTGAATAGCTTATTTTCTGGAAATTAATCTATAAAGAAATCTCTAAACAAAAAGTTTACTGAATAAGTTCTGAACAAGTTCGAAATTCGACGTTCCGTGACTTCTCCAAGCCATCCGATTTCTCAAATTTCGCAGAAAGTTTGGCAAATTGAAGAAAGGAATTTCGGAAAATATAGGAATTTTTAAGCTTCAGGAGATGTAGAAACAAAAGTTTTGAAAGATAGTCAGCTGAGGGTTCGTTGATTTCCTGAGTCGCAAATTTCAAAACATGCTGGCGAAAAGGACACAATGACAAGGATATACGCGGACTTATCATTTGGATTTGAGTCTATACTAAATTCTTATTCTTTAAAACTTTTATTAACAAAAAATTTTACGCATTTAATGAGGTCAATGAATATTGTGCAAGATTATCAGACATTCCAGAAACATAAATACAAAATCCTGTAACCTTTGGTCTTGATTGGAAAATCGCGAAATTCGTACCGTGACAATTCTTTGGACTTTATGGTGAAATTTTTTCAGATTTTGTTATTGTTTGGAAAAAATCTTTCACGGATTATCTGACGAAACAGCGAGAAAGAATCACTTCTTTGTTTTTAGGAGTTCAAAAATAAGAGTACAAATGGACAGTCCGAAAAAATCCTAAGAGTTAGTCATAATACTTTAAAAATTAGTCTTTCATTATTAAAAATGAGTTCACATTAATTCATAAATCTAATTAAAATAATTTGAAAATTCTGATGGAAAGAATTTTTAAAAATAATTTGAAAATCAGTTTGGGATAGCAAAAAAATCGGCTTATGTCACGGAATGGTCTAACTCAAGGGGATTAGTGAGGGTGGAGGATCAATTGTTTTTTTCAAACAGAAGTTGTTCCAACGGTCAATAAACTTGTCGAAAATCCACTTGAATGTGAAATGTATCTTCGGTTTTTGGATTTTGTCGAGAAAAACCTTTAAGTGGAAACCTTGGATAATCTTGTTGACCAGTCAATTTATTTTTGAGGATTTTCTTTGTCCAGTTTTCTCGTAAGACTTCCTCATTTTTTGAATTTCTTTTTGACCCTCGATTTTAAATCTTTTCACTTTTGAGTATTTTCGGGATTCGTACAGACATTTTTCACTCGTTGTAAAACAAGTAAAAATAGTTCCGGTATTTCTCGAAAACTTGAGTGATTGATCATTTGTCGAAATTTGAGTGAATTTTTGGACAGGAAAGTTTGAATCGGTGATTTTTGAAAAGTTTAGAAGTTCGTTCCAAAGCTGTTTCGTGAAAAAACGTTTCTTTGTTTTTTGTGACATAGTTTTGAAAAGAGAATTTCGAATCGAAGATTTCTGAAAATTCGTGTCGAGGCAGTTTCATAGTAACTCATATTTTCGATGCTTATGATAACATGGTTTTTGATCAGTTTCAGATGAATAAAACATTTATCACGAGGGATTATTCAGATTATTCTATTGACCCTGTTTCTGCATCCGTGAGTTTTTTTATGATAATTAAGGAAACTATAGTAGGCTTCAGTACTGTAGAAACTTTCCGTGTGAACCTTATGTCGAAGTAGATTTGAATTTGTTTTTATTTTCTACGGTATTTGGAAAACTTATTTTGATGAAGACATCAGAAAACTATAACAGTATAAAAAGTGTTCGTGCAGGGACCAAGATCTTGACTAGTTTGAAATTAATGTTTGTCTATTGTCTAGTAATTTTTACTGTTCATTTGGGCTCAACGGTTCTTAAGAAAATTGAGAAAAATTGAGAAATTTGATTGATCACCTTGTTCATTAGTTGCTTTCCTGAGGTTGTCAAGAGTTCCATACGACGGCGTCTTAAGATAGCAATCTCAAACAAACTTTTCTTTTTCTGTTTTTGAAAAACCAAATTTCTGTCATCAGTCAAAAACAATTTTTGTCTAAAATTTCTTTGATTTATTTTCCTCCAAATTTTTGATTTATTTCCAAAATTTGAAAAAATGCCTGAGGTTGTTTATTTTTTCAACTTACTGTAATAATGAAAGTTTTTAGACTGAAAATGCTTCGAATTATCTTCATACTGTATTGAAGAATGCTTTCCTGAGTGGAGACTTTAAGGAATACAGTAATATCATTCAGAACGAAGACAAACCACAAGTATGGGAAAGTGAGTCCTTATCGTACTATCATAATATTAATAGGTTACTGCTGTGATGTGATAGTAGGTCACCGTGACAACACCACCATAGATTACTGTAATACTATGGTGATGGGTTACTGTAGCAACGTGATTACTATAATAAGAACACATCATTGTGTTGTTGTAACAGAATATTGTATTACTGTAGCAATTGCAGTAATAAGTTGTCATGTTATTGTAATAGTGGGTTACTGTAGTGATGGTAAATTTGTTTCAGCTTGGGTCGTGGGTCTGTCGTTGCTGACGGTCTCGGCGGTCTCTTCTCCCTTGGGAATGCTTCTCATTCCCCTATTAAGCAAGAGTTTGTACGAGAGGTTTATGACTTTCCTGGTGGCCTTAGGCATAGGAGCGATGTCTGGATCGGTCCTCTTCATATTGATTCCTCAAGCTTTTGCTATGACAGAATTAGAGTCGTTTTTTTATGTGACGAAATCTGTGATCATCATCTCTGCCATTTATGCTTTTTTTGCTGTTGACAGATTTTTACAAATATTTCTTGAAATTAAAAGAAGGAGAAGTGCAAAAAGGAAGATCCATGTTTCAACTTTGAAGTCTGTCATCAACGAAAGTAAAGAAAAAAAGAAGAGAAAGTTCAAAAGAAGAAAAAAGTTGGGAAAAGTGGATGAAAACAGTAATACTGTGGATATTGAGAAGGAGAAAGATGATCTCAGACAGGAGTTCGAAGTCCAGATGATTACGAACAATCTAGTCAGAACCGTGAGTTTTTTGGAAATACGGTAGTTGATGTGTCATGTTAATGCATTAGTGTACTAAAAATAACATATCTGATGCGCATAAGGTATTTAAATGCGTCATCTCGAGAGTGTAAATGTGCTAGATTCTTCTCACCTCCGTATCCTTGGTGTGACTCTAAGATATTTTTTTGTTCTTTGAAAAGCATCTTTAAAAAAATCTTATCTATCTCTAAATCCATTTTTAATTAGAAAACTTTTAAAATAAAAAAGATTAAATGAAAAACATTTATTTTTCACTATAAATAAAAGAAGATGTTTTTAATAATCTACTATACACAAGAACTGATGCATCTTGTATAATATATTAGTATGTTGAAATTACTTTCATGAAAATTTGTTTTGTTTTTCTGCAAATTATTATTAGAATACTTTTTTGTTATGACTGATTATTGACTTTTGGTTTTAGTTGTCGAAAAGAAGACGAGTAGTCTTGGTGAAAGGAGATACAATCGACGAGATCAAGTACAAGTCCTCCACGGGCTCCTATATCGATCTGGGGACTTTGAAAAACAGGGACAGCGACACCGAAGAGGGGGTTGGTTTTCAGTCTCGAATCTTGAACTTTAAAAAATAGAAATTCCAGTCAACAACTTCAACAAGTACTGTATCGATGGAAAATCCCAAAATTTGTATCAATATGGAACCTGAGACAGTTTCCTTTCCTAAGGATCCAGAAATGGATCTCTCTGTTCAAGTCGTCGAAAAACAAATGATTTCGAAACCAGAAGTCAGCAACGTGGCCTACATGATTATCTTCGGAACTTCCGCCAACAACTTCGTCGATGGCATGTCCACCGGAGCTGCCTTCAGTGACTCCCTCACAAGAGGAATTTCCATCGGATTAGCAGTGATATCCCAGCAGTTTCCTCAGGAGTTAGGTACCCTGGCGATTTTGGTTAATTCCGGACTCGGTCTTCGGAGAACGCTTTTGTTGAACTTGATCCCCATGCTTTTGACCTACTTGGGATTCGCTGTGGGAGTTGTTCTGGATAACATCAACGAAGGCTACGACGAGTACATTTACTCCATCTCCTCCGGGATGTACCTCTATATCTTCCTAGGGACGTTGATTCCCGAAATCCGGGATTCTGTCACGGAAATCCTGAAAACAGACCTTCCGGAAGCCTTTTTGACTACTCTTTTGCAGTTTTCGGGAATCGCATTCGGGACCGGATTTATGTTTTTTATGAGTCTCTACGGCGGCGAAGAAGGATAACTCCGATCCGAAAGTCCATAGACCTAAAGTCGAGAAATACATCAAAACCTTTCTTCTCGAAACAACTGTTTTTGGATTTCCTGGGGAAAATTTTCGGAACTTTTTATTCTTGGGGAGAAAGATGTATTGTGTATTCTGTGACTGTAAGATAGATTGTAGGTCGTTGGAAGAGCCATTATTAAAATTCGTGAACAAGGAAAATCAGGGACCATTCATGGCGGGACCAGCAGATTTTTTAAAATTCATTAGTCTCTATATAAATTTCTCAGCTATGGTTTCGACACGGAAGATATTTGATCAACTTTATAACTATGAGCTTAATTTTTTTGGAAGGTATTAATCAAAATCAAATATTACTCGTGGTGAACTAACAGATTTTTATAACTTTTTGTTCTTCATTCTTTGTAGATATCTCAAATTGTGATCTTGACGAAGATGTTGTTTGTCTTATTTTCCAATCACGGATTTAGTTGTTGATTCCTTCATTAATAACGTAACGAGTGCCATCACCCATTTGGTTTCTTTTCAAAAAAGTTCCGGTGTTGTAATAAATTTATAGAAAATAACATTGTTTTTTTCAAAGCAATATGTTCTAAATTTAAACAAATGATGTACTATGAATCGTGAAAAGCAATATTCTTTAATTTTTACAAAGAGCAAGATATTTTATATTTAAAAAATAACATTTTTTTACATTTATTTCGAAATGACATATTTGAAACTTATTAAAACAGTGCGTTGTAAATGCGATCGAACTCGGAGCATTTACATAATCTCCCTCTCGTCGAGGACAGGATATATTTGTAAATGTAATTCCTAAAAAATATTTCTTTTTTTTAAAACGAAAATGTCCAGACTAGACATTTTCGAGGATTTCTCGATGAAGACCAGAATGAAATCCAAGCTCGCCAGATGTCTCTTGGCAGAATTTTTTTGCACAGCTTTTCTACTGGTTTGTATTTACTTTTTAATTTTCAAAGTCATCTTTGGGAAGTCTCTAAAATCTTCCTGAAGTGTCTAAACATTGATTTTCGTAATTTTTAGTCTCGATTCGAAAGTTTTATTTTGTCTCGAGAAAGTTTCATAGAAAGTGTTCTTTTTTCATATATTTTAATTTTGGAATTTTTCGGAAGTGCATAAACATCGATTTTCATGATTTTTAATCTCGATTGGAAAGTGTGGAAATTTGTGTCCGAAAAAATTCCAAAAAATATTTTTTTTCCACTATACTATGTTATTGAATACAGTAATCTTGGTTACAGTACTGTGGATTCAATGTGACTGCTCAGACGGTCCTCGGAGAAGGGAAGTCCAACAACTACACAGGGACCTCGATCGGATGGGCCTTGGCAATCACGTTCGCAATCCAGCTGGGATATAATATTTCTGGTGAGAATTTAATCAAATTTCCGAGCTGTTACTATTGCTTTTCTAAAAATACGGTAATCGAGTTCATGATCAAAAATCAGTCGTATCGAAATTAAATTTTGAAATAACTTAATGGAGTAAAGAACAGAAAATTATGAAATATAAAATTCGTAGATCTACCATAAGGAATACTTTATTTGTTTTTCTAATATCAGATTGGTTGACAGTTTTTAAGTAGTAGAGAGAACTAGATTTTTGAGTGAAAACAAATATTTTTTATTTTTTTTCGCTGAGAATTTTGACCTTTGATTATTCTTTGTTTTTCAAAGTTGACATTACAAACAACAATGTCGGATAAAAAAATATAGAGAAAAAACAACGAAAATACAAAAATAATTCTCTAAAATAAAAAATAATTTAAAAAAATTAAATTTCATTAATCGAAATATTTCTTTTGGAAGTTAGATTACAGAGAATATGAAAGGATTAATTTTACAATATGGGAAAATTTGATCTTCCAGGATCTCACATGAATCCGGCTGTGTCCTTTTTGATGTTCACTTTCGGTCAGCTGAGTCTCCCTCATTTTTTCTATTACTTCATCGCCCAGACTTCCGGGGCTTTCCTGGGATCAGCCCTCACCTTCTTTCAATATTACGGTCAGAATATTAAAAACTAAAATTAATTATTTTTAGACTTTGGACCTAAAAGTGATCTTTTCGAAACCGAAGTTAATCTTTTTCAGATTTAATAAACTCTTTCGACAAGGGAAACCGGACTGTCCATGGTCCAGGTGCGACTGCTTTTTTTTTCGCCACTTATCCTCATGAAAATTTAACTTTTTCCGGCGCCTTTTATGATCAAGTAAGAGTTTCAATTTCAGAGATCAGAACCAGAAAAACTTCTAAAAATAAACATTTCTAATTTTTTCAGACAATGTGCACTTTCATGATTGGCTTCATCATTGGAATCGTCACCGACCCTAAGAATAAGATCCCCAGGCCAGCTCAGCCTCCTATGTTCGGGCTGATGATTCTCTTGATGTGCCTGGGATTCGGGTTGAACGCCGGCAACGCCATGAACCCCGCAAGGGATCTTGGACCCCGATTGTTCACTCTCTGTGCCGGGTACGGTATCGAGGTTTTCAGTTACTGGGATTACCATTGGTTTTGGATCCCTATTATTTGTCCCCTGATCGGGGGGACTGCCGGGGGTTGGTTCTATCGTATCGTCTTCAGTTCAAACAACGACGAGTTTGAAGAATTCAAATCCCTGCCCCTGACCTCTCCTGTCTGGATTCCTGACAAGTCTACTATAGACCTTCTGGAGTTACCTTCAAAGTTGAGAGTCGAAGAGAGTTCTTTCAAGTAACGAACTTTTGAGATTTCCTTCCCGAAAATCAATGACTGATTTTTTATTGAAAAATAAACCAAAAAATATTTGTGATGAGATCAGTGCTTTTAGAAGATTCACTTCGCTCCCGAACAGAATATTCCGGATTTCGGTTCTGAGACGAATGATATTTGATTCATTTTTCTACGATAATTTTTGTCACTGATCCTTTAAGGAAGACAAGAATAAAGTTGAAATTGATATTTTTGGACGACAGGTGTCGATCGGGATTTCAAAGAAGGCTCAGATGACTCGGACATTTGCCGAAACAAATTTGATTGATTTTTTTGTTGAAGAAACAAGTGACAAATTTTACATATCACTTTTATCTAATTTTAAGTTTGACATTTTTCTGATTGCTCTTGTGTATTTATTTTCATAAATGATTAACAGAAATTTTATGCACAATTTTTATTTATAATTTTCTAGAAATTATCTCTACATATTGTTTTTATTTAAATTAAACTTTTTTATTTATTTTTATTTTTTAAACTTTATTTTTATCTTTCAAAGGGATTTTAAATTCTATTTTTTATTTTCGTACCAAACTTATCTGATCATTTTTATGCACAAAGTTCATCTCGACATTTAGTACATATTTATCATCCGGCTATTTACAATCCATCTTTTATTGATTTTTTTTGTTTCTGTAAGTCATTTGATAACTCTGTCCTTTATCGAAAAATTCCTTTTTTCTTAACCAAAAAGAAGAATCACGTTTTTCGAGTTAAAATAATCCGAGAAATCTAACGCTCTTCAGTTATTTTTTTGAGATAGATGTTTTTGAAAACTCAAAAGCATTTATTTTTATGTAAAATTATATAAAAAATAAGAATTATTTTCGAAAAATTCAAAAAGTAAAGTTTCTGTTACTTTAAAAAGTGAAATTTTATTATCCTAAAAATGACCGTCTTCTCCGAAAACACTGTACCGAGGGATCCGTCGAAAGTCCCTATTATCAATGAGGTTCTGGTTCATGTTAATTAGCTTATATATTACAGTAATTCATTATTTTCTATTTATAGTAACTTACTAATTTTTAGTTATAACAGCTCGTTATTTCTATTACAATAACTTTTCAGTCGAACAGAATGACGACTTTCGACTCTTATCCAGACCGCCTGAGGCACCGGCTGAAGATCCGGAACGAGTTAGTCAGGAACGCCCTCTGTGAATTCGTCTGCACTACGGTTCTTATCGTGAGTCCATTACTGTAACTAATTTACTTGATTACTGTAGTTGTAATTTACTCATTGATTTAAGTTTGGAGGAGATTCAATCGTCGCCTGTTCCGTTTTGAAGAAGGGTTTCAACGAGTGGATCGGGATTACTGTAGGATGGGGACTGGCCCTCATTGTCTCCGCTCAACTCGGCTTCAGAACCTCCGGTAAGTTTCTTACAATTTTATACATACCTATAAAAGTGCAGAAAATTAATATATTTTTAATTTTCGTGGTAGTGACTACAGTGATGTTTTCAGGAGCTCATATGAATCCAGCAGTTTCACTTTTTGTTTTTACTTTCGGTCAACTGAAACTCCTCCACATGTTCGTCTACTGGGCTGTCCAGGTTCTCGGGGGATTCTGTGGAGCTGCCCTCGTCTACCTCATGTATCACGGTAGTTTCTTTGCATTTTTCATTTAAATTAGTTTTTAAAATATTTCTCGAAGCTTTGAAGTTACCGATTTCTATTCAGATGCTATAAATGAATTCGACGGAGGAACCAGATTCGTGACGGGAGTGAGGAAAACTGCGGGGATCTTCTCTACGTATCCCCAGGACTACCTCAGTATAGGAGGAGGGGTTGTGGATCAAATCCTCGGGACGGCGATGCTCTGCTTCTTCGTCGCTATGATCACCGATAAGAGGAACAAGATCCCTGCCTGGGCCCAACCGACCCTCCTAGGACTCATGTTGATGCTCGTCGGGATGGCCTGGGGCATGAATGTAACTTTTTGAAACTAAAATTCCATATTAAGAATCCTAAATTTCCGTTTCGAAGTTTCTAATATTATTGGATGATTTTTTTTCCAGGCGGGATACGCGGTGAATCCAGCTCGTGACCTAGGTCCCAGGATCTTCACTTTCGTCGCCGGATATGGATCCAAAGTTTTCTCCTACAGAGGCTACAAGTGGTTCCTGGTGCCCGTCTTGTGTCCTCTCTTGGGGGGAGTCCTGGGAGCCTGGAGTTATCAACTATTGATAGGACTCCATATTCCATCGGAATTGGATGAAATTGAAGAGGAATTCCGAAGACTCCAAAAAGACAAACTCCATCAAACCGTCACATTGCAGGAAAACGAAACACCGCAAAGTTCCACTCATCAGAACGTCCATAGGTAAAAAATCAAATTAAAAATTAAATTTTCAAATTAAATGTTTTTCAGCATTGATTCCAGAGTTTTATGAAAACGTTTTTTAATAAAATTTCTTATTGGAATAAATATTGAAAATACTTTTTACTTAAAAAAAAATTAAAATCGACTTTTTATTATTCTTCTAGATAAAAATTGGTATTTTATAAAATTCACTTTTTTCCAGCAACATCTAGTCATCAATCAAAAATTAGAGTTGTCGTTTCAAATTTGAAAAATAAAGAGGATTGCACAGTTCGGAATCAAGAAGGAACGAATTCGACACATTTTTGTTCGATTGTTACTTTGGTTTTCATCTTTGCTCTACAGTCAAGGGCGGACTCGGATGTGGAAACTATAAATATTTTCAGAAGTAGCCTTTACACATGTTTATGTAATCTCAAAAATTTGGGTCGAAAAAGTTCCGAAATGAGACCAATTCGTGTCGGGAACAATTCTTAAATAAAATGCACTATTTTTGACGTCGTTTCGTTATTGTTTTTGATTTAATATTGAATTTTTTGTAGTCGTGTGTATAGAGAGACTCCGATGATCGAGATATTCGGGACTGTCGTCGGACTTTTTCTAGCTCTTTATGCAGGGCTTTATTTCTACTTCCTCCAATACCACTCCTACTGGAAGAAGAAAGGAGTTCCTGTCCCTGAGGGCTGGGAATTCTTCTGGGGTCATTTCAAGTACCTTGTCAGAGATGACTACTTGAATGTGAGGCAGTTGATGGAGTGGTCGAAGAAGTTTCCTGGATATTTCGGGCTTCTGAAGGGACACAATAACGTTCTCGTCGTCAGTGACCCGGAAATGGCTATGGAGGTGCTTGTGAAGAAGTTCGAGCACTTTCATGGGAGGGAGATGCACCCCATGCAAGACACCCCCGAGGAGAACCCCGAGAGAGTGAATATCATCAACGCCAGAGGTCTCCATTGGAAGAGGCTTAGAACTATTTCGAATCCTATCTTCAGTGTTTCTAACATGAAAAAGGTAAAAAAATTAAAACTATCACGGAATTTCCTAACACAATTTTAGTTATTATTTAGAAATCTAAATCTCACACTAAATTGGCAAAACATTCTAAATACCGTACTTTCATGACAATCTGGATAAATATTTTTAATTACAAATAAATGTTTTCAGATCATGCCGACCATAGTAGATACTGTAGACAATGTTCTTGATTACTTGAAGACAGTCACCGACAAACCCTTGGATATTCACAAGGTCTTCCAGGAATTGACGATGGACGTCATCTGTAGAGTTGCTTTTGGACAGAAAAATTCGAAAATTTTCAATAATCCATATATCGAAGGAGTGAGGCACATTTTCACAGCCCCTTCTTTGGAACTGACGAACACCTGGGTTGTCAGATTTCCAGTTTTGAAACGATTTTTCAAATTGAGAGACAAATATTTCGGAAAACTTTTTAAAGTTACTCAAGACCTTCATGTCCAACTTTACAAAGAAATTATGAAGAGAAAAGAAGAAAAGAAAGAAGGAAAAATTAATAAAGAAAAAATCGACTTTATAGATTTATTTTTGGAAGCAGAAGTTGATGATCAAGTTTTTGAAGATGGAACTTTCGACAAAAAGAACTTAAAAATAGCGAAGGAGTTGAATATAAACGAAATCGTCGGACAATGTTTCATTTTTCTGCTTGCCGGATACGATACCACTGCCAACAGTCTCAGTTTCCTTTGTTTCGAATTAATCAACAATCCAGAGTCCCTGGAAAAACTGAACGAAGAAATTCAAGAATTCACTTTTTCCGAAAATTTCACATACGAAAACATCTCACAGTTACGGTACCTCGATGCCTGTATCAAGGAGTCCCTCAGACTCCATCCTATCGCAGCTAGTGTCGTCACGAGGACCTGCATGGAGCCCACAACTATCGGAAACATCTTCGTCGAAAAAGGCATCAATGTGGAAATCGACGTTTTAAGTCTGAATTTCTCCGAGAAACTCTGGGGTCCTGATCCTGAAAAGTTCCGTCCAGAAAGATGGCTGGAGTCTGAACATAGGAATCAAGCGGCTTTCATGACTTTCGGAGCCGGACCAAGGATTTGCTTGGGGAAAAGATTGGCGATTTTCGAAGAGAAAATCATGTTGATAAAGTTGCTCCAAAAATTCGACTTGAAAAAATGCGAAAAAAGTGAAAAAGAACTCTTCGTCAGAGGCTATAATGTCTTCTTCCCAGCTAGTGTTACTGTCAAATTGGAACCAAAGGAATAGTTGTTATTATATTTTTGATGTAAATAAATCATTTTCATTTTAATTGTATACAGGGTGTTCCAAGAAGTCGGCCGAGTAGAATTGTAAAAATTTTCTTATAAAAAAGGCGATTTTGGTATCGTTTGAAAGCCCTTTCTTTAGCAAATTGTTTGATACTAAAAACATCTTTGGAAGTTTGAAAAAAGTGAGTTTTTAATAACAACAAAAAAACATAAAATAAAAACTATATCTTTAAGATTCTTTAATGGAAGTTATTCCTCTATAACAACGACTTTCTACCAATTCTTTATAAAGATTAAGTTACTTCATTATCAGCAAAATATATCTATTTTATTCCACAGTAAATTCATGAAAGATTTCAAATAAAGATATGAATTACCAATAGTTTCCATTCCGATCATGATAATCTGCAATTTTCGATGATATTCTTTTCGAAAGCTGTGCATAACAGCAAATATTCACTATTTACTATATAAACCTCTTAGTTGTATTTTCCTTTATGAATGTAAACTTTTAAAAATACAAAATCTTTATTTTATGTCCTATGAAGATTCTTCAATTATGGCAGCAACAATTTCTTTTTAGAAGATAATTCCACTTGAGATGATTCTGGATCTGTTTTGCTATGGTGTCGATGTCTTCCAGGATTATTGACTGTTTGGTTACTTTTCACCACAGCTTCTTTATTAGAAACTGAACAATCACCAGGAATATCGTTATCATTTTTAACAATCTTGGTACGTAATTCAGTCTCTGATTGTGAATTAGTTCTGTGAGTATCAACTTCCATTTCTTCATCTTTGACGACTTCTGAGTGATAAGGAGCATTGACCTCGTTTCGATCACGTGAAATGATTTTAACTAACACAAAAACGTCTGGATCGATGATTAAATTTCTCGCAAGAAGCAGTGGTTCGAAATAACTATTAATGAAATTAATACTTTTGAAACTATAGTTGTACAATTCAGACCCGTACAATAAATCAACCTCCTCTTGACTATCTCTAAAAATAAGATGAACTTGATGCACTTTGAGACAGAACATTCTTGCAGCATACTCTAAATCAACACGTTCAGTGGATCCATGTTCTCTCTTATCCATCTCTTTCCATGTTACTCTTCCTTCTACAACTTCTGTGCATTGATATAGAGTAATAGTTCTATTGTTATTCCTCCAATGCACTGGAATACCAATCAAAACAATGGACTCTCCAACAGAATATTCAACTTTTAATTCCAAATAATGATCAAAATCCAGTTCCTCTTTTGTAGCAACATGGACTAGATCACCGTATTTCTCCGCAATTCGTTTTTTGAATTTTTCCAATTGATCCGGCTTTAAACAACTTTCATCCACGACAATCTTCCCAACATCACCTCCATATTTAGTGATTACTTCATCAACAACTTCCTGAATAGATTTATCCTTAGATCGATAATAAGCAGATCCTTTCTTTGTTCTGACATCATAAATATTAACTTTGAATTCATTATAATTCTCTGTAATACCACAAGCAATAGGGTGTTGAATAGGTTTAATATAAGGCTGGACTTCTCCACTGAGAAATTGAAGAGCGTGGATGGCAGCTCCAGTGGCTGTGATGATTTCTAATTCTCCATCCATGACAATATTTGCATTCGGAAATTGTGTTCCAATCCATCTTTTAACAAAAGGCATTCTACATGTGCCTCCAGCTAAGAACACAAACTTCACATCATTGAATAGAAGATCTGTTTCAGTGGATTTATGTTTTCGTTCATATCTAAATCTCTTTTGAGTTGGAAGAGGGTAGTATTCGAATATGTTGAACTCTAATTCATCTTTGAAACGAGTACGTAATTCCTCTTCAAACCACTCTTTCGTGAACTCAGCTATTTCTTCAAGACGTGGATGAATTTCCGACAAGTCGAACCTGAAACATAAGATTTCATTACTAATCAAAATAAAAACTCACTCAGTCTTCTCCTCCACAGACAAACGACATTTGATTTTCTTGGCCTCTTCCAATGTTCTCAGTTTCACATTCTTCCTTAAATCTTTTGGAATTGACTCTTCTAATTTTTTAATAATTATGTCATCAATACTCCTTCCGGAATATTCAGCATCAATACTTATTCCGGAACATTCGAAAGCAGTGTGATCGTATTCGAATAATTCTCTCGTACAAGTTGCATATATTTTTCCTTTGTATTCTGAAATTGTATAAATTCTGCAAACACAAGTTCCTCCTCCAATGTCCAAGATCGCAACTCTCATACCAGGTCTGATCATTTTAGAATATTCCTCATGGGAGAAATAGTAGAGGAGATCAGCATGAGTTTCTTCGATAATGTCAATAACTTCAATATTGGCTAATTTCGCTGCTTCAAGAGCATAGGGAACCAAAGCATTCACATATTTTTCTTCTTTTTCCTCATCCCAATTATAATATCTCGGAACCGTGATGACTGCTTTTTTCACAGATTCTCCATCATTGAATTCATTCTGATATTCACTTGCCGCTTCTGCCATGCGTTCCAAAAAGATTTTATTAATATCTGAAAGAGAGAATTCTTTCAACTCTTTTGAAGTTTTTGTTTCTAAATTTGGATGTTCTTCTTTTAAATTAAATTTAAAAGACCAGATTGATTGGTACGACATTTTCATTCGATGCTCTTTGTTACATATAAGTTTAGCGTCGAAAATAACACAATCAGGTTTAGTTTTAAGTCTTTTTACTGCTGCTTTCCCAATGATCGGTTTCTCTTCATCGAATGAGACCACAGACTCCGTCCAGAGGTCTCCAGGAGAAGAGTTATCGAAGGGAACAACTTGGATTTCTCTATTCCTCGAAACAGCCAAGACAGATCTAGTTGCTCCGAGGTCGATTCCCATGATATCTGTTCTTGATTCATATTCCTTCACTAGTTTCGGAATATGGATAAAGCCCCAGTCTTGAATTATGAAGTTTTGAGAATTCCTGCTTTCTTCGGATGAAATGGTTTTAACCAACATAGGCACGTCTGGATCAAAATTTAAATGTCTTGAAAAGAACAATGCTTTTTGCCAATTAGATATTTTCTTAATGAAATTAATACTTTTGAAATCATGTTTGCACAATTCAGAGCCATACAATGAATTAATCTTCCCTTGACTCTCTTCAAAAACAAGATGAACTTGGTCCACTTTGAGACGAAACATCCTTGCAGCATACTCTAAATCAACACGTCCAATGAATGCATGTTCTCTCTTATCCATTTCTTTCCATATTACCCTTCCTTTCACAACTTCTGTGCATTGATACATAATAATATTTCTATCACTATTCCTCCGATACACTTGATTTCCAATCAAAACAATGAACTCTCCAACAGAATATTCAACTTTTAATTCCAAATAATGATCAAAATCCAGTTCCTCTTTTGTAGCAACATGGACTAGATCACCGTATTTCTCCGCAATTCGTTTTTTGAATTTTTCCAATTGATCCGGCTTTAAACAACTTTCATCCACGACAATCTTCCCAACATCACCTCCATATTTAGTGATTACTTCATCAATAACTTCCTGAATGGGTTTCTCCTTAGATCGAGAATAATCATCCTTCTTCTTTGTTCTGACATCATGAATATTGACTTTGAATTCAAAAGCTGTGGTACTAATGTTCCAATCATGAGTAATACCACAAGCAATAGGGTGTTGAATAGGTTTAATATAAGGCTGGACTTCTCCACTGAGAACTTGAAGAGCGTGGATGGCAGCTCCACTGGCTGTAATGATTTCTAATTGTCCATCCATGATAATCTTTGCATTGGGAAATTGTGTTCCAATCCATCTTTGAACAAAAGGAATTCTACATGCACCTCCAGCTAAGAATACAATATCTATATCATTTAATGGAGAAAATGTTTTCATATCTTTCGGTTGGTGTCTGCGTCGATGCTGCATTTGATATGGAATTGAATATTCTTTGAATGTATCGTAGTATAATTTGTAATTCTTAAAATAATCTTCTAATTCTTCCTCAAACCATTCCCTCGTCACTTCAACATTTCCTTCAAGAGATGGATCTATTTCCGACAAATGACACCTGAAACACATTTCTCATTAATTGGAATAAAAACGTCACTCACTCAGTCTTCTCCTTCGAAGAAAGTTCGTGTTTGATCTCCTTGGCTGCTTCTAGAGTTCTCAGTTTGAGATTACTTCTTGAGTCCTCTGGGATTGATTCTGCTAATTTTCTCATAATTATATCGTCAATGCCTCTCCCAAGATATTTGCAATCTTCATCAGCAAATTCAAACACTTCTCCCACACATGTTGCATATCTTTTGTTCTTGTATTCTGAAATGTCATAAACCTTACAATTGAAAGTTCCTCCTCCGATGTCGAAGATGGCGATTTTCTTTTTATCTTTAATCATTTCAGGATATTCCTCATTAGACAAGTAATAGAGGAGGTCAGCATGAGTTTCTTCGATAATGTTAATCACTTCAATGTTAGCCAATTTTGCTGCCTCAATAATACTGGAGATTAAAGGATGCGGATATCTCAGTAATGAGTAGTATTGTGGAACAGTAATGACTGCTTTTTTCACAGATCCTCCATCATTGAATTCATGCTGATATTTACTCGCTGCTTCTTTCATCTGTTCCAGGAAGAGTTTGTTAATTTCTGCGAGAGAGAATGTCTTCAAACCCTCAGAGGTCATTAATTCCAAACATGGCTGTCCATCTTTGAACCTTAACTTGAAAGGCCATATTGACTGTTCTGATTTGTTCCAATAACAGAACTGATTCCAAAGAAGTTTCATATCGAAAATAACACAATCAGGTTTAGTTCCGAGTCTCCTCACTGCTGCCTTTCCAATGATCGGTTTCTCTTCATCGAATGAGACCACAGACTCTGTCCAGAGATCACCTTTAGAAGAGTTGTCGAAGGGAACAACTTGGATTTCTCTATTCCTCGAAACAGCCAAGACAGATCTAGTTGCTCCGAGGTCGATTCCCATAATATCTGTTCTTGATTCATATTCCCTCACTAGTTTCGGAACATGGATAAAGCCCCAGTCTTGAATTATGAAGTTTTGAGAATTCCTGCTTTCTTCGGATGAAATGGTTTTAACCAACATAGGCACGTCTGGATCAAAATTTAAATGTCTTGAAAAGAACAATGCTTTTTGCCAATTAGATATTTTCTTAATGAAATTAATACTTTTGAAATCATGTTTGCACAATTCAGAGCCATACAATGAATTAATCTTCCCTTGACTCTCTTCAAAAACAAGATGAACTTGGTCCACTTTGAGACGGAACATCCTTGCAGCATACTCTAAATTAACACGTCCAGTAGATATATGTCTTCTATCCATCTCTTTCCATATTACTCTTCCTTTCACAACTCCTGTGCATCGATATAAAGTAGCAAATTTTTTTTTTTCAAATCGAATATATCTATCGTGAAATAGAATAATCATCTCTCGAACAGAGTATTCAACTTTTAATTCCAAATAATGTTCAAAATCCAGTTCCTCTTTTGTAGCAACATGGACTAGATCACCGTATTTCTCCAAAGCTTCTTTTTCGAACTCTTCCGATTGATCTGACTTTAAACAACTTTCATCTACGACAATCTTCCCAACATCATCTCCATATTTCGTAATTAATTCATCAACAATTTCCTGAATGGATTTGTCCTTAGGCCAAAAATAATCAGACTCCTTTGTTCTGACATCATAAATATTAACTTGGAATCCATAATAATCCTTAGTAATACCACAAGCAATAGACATTTCTTCACAGAAAAAATTTCCAACTAATAATATTTCTATCGAGTATCAACAAATATTGCATATACTGATAACGCACAAATCGATTTCATTTATGGTTGAACCTTTTTTCACTCCATTCCTCCATCCTCTTTTTGTGTCTTTCTCTTACTATTAAGTGCTTATAATTTGAGCATGATGAAATAAAATATTTAATTGTTATTATTCAAGTATTGGATCTTGTAAAACGAAGTTTATTGATTTTTCATTTACAATCCAATAGGTGTAAATACAATATCGAAATCTACGTGATTTTAAAACTAAAATTAACACGAAATCTAGAATCTGAAAACTTCAATTTCAATAGAAAAATTTTACCAAAATTTGCACGGAAATTCATCCGAACACACTTGCAACTGAAATGATTCTTCTTTTCTTGTTCGCACAAATACCGAACAACAATCCATGCCTTCTGTTCTGGAAGATAATTCATTTCTGTAGAGCAATCAGTTAAAGCAAGAAAACAAAAACACAAAATAAAAACTCACATCTGAAGATGATTTGAACAGTGATGAACTGCCAAGGTACGGTCATTTGTCAATTTTTGGTTGAAACTTTGTGTTTTTTGTTGTTATTAAAAACTCACTTTTTTCAAACTTCCAAAGATGGTTTTAGTATCAAACAATTTGCTAAAGGGCTTTCAAACGATACCAAAATCGCTTTTTAAATCACCTTTTTTATAAGAACATTTTTACAATTCTACTCGGCCGATTTCTTGGGACACTCTGTATATTTACTTTTCTAAAATCTCAAATCCAAGGCTCTAAGTCTTTTAATATTCGTGCCAAGAAAATTCAGTAAAAAAGTTTATTTGTTATTTTCAAAATCATTTTACAAAGATCAATTGATCCTCTCCGAAATGTTTTTTGGATATTTTCGAGTATAAAACTTCATAAAAAATCATAAATATTTCAAAGGCTTTTTTCGAAGTTATTTTCCA